>JAPZAG010003369.1:0-11021 GCA_027475135.1 Bactrocera correcta | reverse complement strand
AATTTTTTTAAATAAAAATTTAAATTTTTTTTTAATATAGTTTTTTTTTTAAATACAAATTATCTTTTTTTAGTATAACTTTAATTTTTTTTTTAAATATAAATCTATTTTGTTTAATATAAACTTTTTTTTTAATATTTTTTTTTTTATATAAATTTAGTTTTAATTTTATATTAATTTTTTTCCGGTCACAAATTTATGATTTCAAACAAAAAATTGTAAATGTCCCATAATTTTCTTAAAAGTAAAAATAATATAATTTTTCTTTCAATTGTAAAAGTCACAAAAACTTGCAAAGACCTAAAAAAGTTTAATTTAAATTAAATTTTTCATTTATACTCTTTGTTATGCTCACTAATAATAATTTTCTTGCGTAACATAAACTAAAAATGCGAAAATTATGTCTGCGCACATTCAAACATTTAAAATTTCAATTATAAGTTTTCCAATAAAATGGAAAGTTTTTTCTTACATACATTTATAAAAACGAAAATTCATAAATATAACATTTTTTTATTTAAACAGTGTATGCATTTGTTTAAACAAAAGAGAAAAAACCACCACTTTAACAAAAAAAGCATTGCTAGTAGAGAAAACAAATATTAAATGTACATTCTTTTCTCTCAGTGTACGTAACATAGCCTTTCGGAATAACGAAAATCACATGACTTTAAAAAAAAAAAAAACAACACTATTAGACATAATTCATACATAAATGTCAGAAAAAATGCAAAATTTTGTGAACAAAAAGTGAAATATCACAACAACAATGTGGATTGTAATTACTTTTTTTTACTTCTTTTCAGTTTTGGAACTTTGTTTAACTTTTTTAGATTATATTGTGATAAGGAACTTTAAATAAATAAAATTTTGGCTAGAAAAATTGGCTGCTTCTCTTTTTTAATTCTTCTTCTTTACTGGCGTAGACACCGCTTACGCGATTATAGCCGAGTCAACAACAGCGCGCCAGTCGTTTCTTCTCTTCGCTACGTGGCGCCAATTGGATATTCCAAGCGAGGCCAGGTCCTTCTCTACTTGGTCCTTCCAACGGAGTGGAGGTCTTCCTCTTCCTCTGCTTCCCGCGGCGGGTACTGCGTCGAATACTTTCAGAGCTGGAGTGTTTTCATCCATCCGGACAACATGTCCTAGCCAGCGTAGCCGCTGTCTTTTAATTCGCTGAACTATGTCAATGTCGTCGTATATCTCGTACAGCTCATCGTTCCATCGAATGCGATATTCGCCGTGGCCAACGCGCAAAGGACCATAAATCTTTCGCAGAACCTTTCTCTCGAAAACTCGCAACGTCAACTCATCGGTTGTTGTCATCGTCCAAGCCTCTGCACCATACAGTAGGACGGGAATAATGAGTGACTTATAGAGTTTGGTTTTTGTTTGTCGAGAGAGGACTTTGCTTCTCAATTGCCTACTTAGTCCGAAGTAGCACCTGTTGGCAAGAGTTATCCTGCGTTGGATTTCTAGGCTGACATTGTTAGTGGTGTTTACGCTGGTTCCAAGATAGACGAAATTATCTACAACTTCAAAGTTATGACTGTCAACAGTGACGTGAGTGCCAAGTCGCGAGTGCGACGACTGTTTGTTTGATGACAGGAGATATTTCGTCTTGCCCTCGTTCACTGCCAGACCCATTTCTTTTGCTTCCTTGTCCAGTCTGGAGAAAGCAGAACTAACGGCGCGGGTGTTGAGGCCGATGATATCAATATCATCGGCATACGCCAGCAGTTGTACACTCTTATAAAAGATGGTACCTTCTCTGTTAAGTTCTGCAGCTCGAACTATTTTCTCCAGAAGCAGGTTGAAAAAGTCGCACGATAGGGAATCGCCTTGTCTGAAACCTCGTTTGGTATCGAACGGCTCGGAGAGGTCCTTCCCGATTCTGACGGAGCTTTTTGTGTTGCTCAACGTCAGTTTACACAGCCGTATTAGTTTTGCGGGGATACCAAATTCAGACATCGCGGCATAAAGGCAGCTCCTTTTCGTGCTGTCGAAAGCAGCTTTGAAATCGACGAAGAGGTGGTGTGTGTCGATTCTCCTTTCACGGGTCTTTTCCAAGATTTGGCGCATCGTGAATATCTGGTCGGTTGTTGATTTACCAGGTCTAAAGCCACACTGATAAGGTCCAATCAGTTTGTTGACGGTGGGCTTTAATCTTTCACACAATACGCTCGACAGAACCTTATATGCGATATTGAGGAGGCTAATCCCACGGTAGTTGGCGCAGATTGTGGGGTCTCCTTTTTTGTGGATTGGGCATAGCACACTTAAATTCCAATCGTTGGGCATACTTTCGTCCGACCATATTTTGCAAAGAAGCTGATGCATGCACCTTATCAGCTCTTCGCCGCCGTGTTTGAATAGCTCGGCCGGCAATCCATCGGCCCCTGCCGCTTTGTTGTTTTTCAGGCGGGCAATTGCTATTCGAACTTCTTCATGGTCGGGCAATGGAACGTCTGCTCCATCGTCATCGATTGGGGTATCGGGTTCGCTTTCTCCTGGTGTTGTGCGTTCACTGCCATTCAGCAGGCTGGAGAAGTGTTCCCTCCATAATTTAAGTATGCTTTGGGCATCGGTAACTAGATCACCTTTGGGGGTTCTACAAGAGTATGCTCCGGTCTTGAAACCTTCTGTAAGCCGCCGCATCTTTTCGTAGAATTTTCGAGCATTACCCCTGTCGGCCAGCTTATCAAGCTCTTCGTACTCACGCATTTCGGCCTCTTTCTTTTTCTGTCTACAAATGCGTCTCGCTTCCCTCTTCAACTCTCGGTATCTATCCCATCCCGCACGTGTTGTGGTCGATCGTAACGTTGCGAGGTAGGCAGCCTGTTTTCTCTCCGCTGCGACACGGCACTCCTCGTCGTACCAGCTGTTCTTCTGCACTTTCCGAAAACCAATGGTTTCGGTTGCAGCTGTACGTAAGGAGTTTGAAATGCCGTCCCACAGTTCCCTTATACCGAGTTGTTGACGAGTGCTCTCAGAGAGCAGGAGTGCAAGCCGAGTAGAAAAACGTTCGGCTGTCTGTTTTGATTGCAGCTTCTCGACGTCGAACCATCCTTGTGTTTGTTGGTGTGCGTTTTTTGCTGCACAGAGGCGGGTGCGTATTTTGGCTGCAACAATATAGTGGTCCGAGTCGATGTTAGGACCTCGGAGCGCACGCACATCTAAAACACTGGAGACGTGTCTTCCGTCTATCACAACATGATCGATCTGGTTGGTGGTTTTTCGATCTGGAGACAGCCAGGTAGCTTGATGTATCTTCTTATGCTGGAATCTAGTGCTACAGATAACCATATTTCGGGCCCCGGCGAAGTCGATCAGCCTCAGCCCATTTGGGGATGTTTCCGCGTGGAGGCTGAATTTACCGACCGTAGTGCCAAAGATACCTTCTTTGCCCACCCTGGCATTGAAGTCGCCAAGCACGATTTTGACATCGTGGCGGGGGCATCTCTCATAAGTGCGCTCCAAGCACTCATAAAAGGCATCTTTGGTCACATCGTCCTTCTCTTCCGTCGGGGCGTGGGCGCAAATCAGCGATATGTTGAAGAACCTCGCTTTGATGCGGATTGTGGCTAGACGTTCATTCTCCGGAGTGAATGATAGTACTCGGCGACGGAGTCTCTCTCCCACCACGAATCCAACACCAAACTTGCGCTCCTTTATATGGCCACTGTAGTAAATGTCACAAGGACCTACTCGTCTCTGTCCTTGTCCCGTCCATCGCTTTTCTTGGACGGCGGTGATGTCAGCCTTTATCTTTACGAGGACATCTACCAGCTGGGCAGGGGCACCTTCCCAATTAAGGGACCGGACATTCCAGGTGCATGCCCTCAAATCATAGTCCTTATTTCGTTTGCCATGGTCGTCATCAAAAGGGGGGGCTCTCATCCGAGGCTGATTGTTGGTTTTCATTGGGGGGTGTTTTTTTACGTGGCGGGTCCCCAAAACCCAGCGCACAACCCTATGCAGGGGTGTTTCGCCTTCTCACTTTAGCTCGCCTTCAAACGGATGTTCTTAGGCTACCCAGAGGATACTTGGTCAAAGACCGGAAGTCGTGAGCTGCTTGAGTCATATGTAAAAGAATCGTTTCTGGCCACTCCCAAGTGAATGGCGATCAGAGAACTTTCCTCACTTGCGTGAACTTCTACACATGACCCCATCCTCCCTCTCTTTTTTAATTATCTACGATAAATTATCTACTTAAATTTGTAAAATGTTTATTGCAATTGTAAATTTTCAAAAAAACATAAAATGAAATTTAATGTTAAAGCAAATTGTAGCGCTGCGCTACGCGTAGCCTTTTTATTGCATACTACCGATAAATAACATACTATAATATTTACTTACTAATAATTATACTTTTTAATTAAACGTTATTACTATACATTTGCATATACCTAAATACATACATATGTACCAGCATGTATCTTTAATTATATATATAAATAATATGGCATAATAATATGCATATATCTGTTGCATATGTGCATACTGCATACATACATACATGTATTTCATACAAAATTACTTACCAGGTAAAAAGCATAAAAATAAAGTTCGTACTACATATTGCAAATATTGAAGAATTATAGACGAAAGTGTTTCATTTTAAATATATTTGGAGTATTTGAAAACTTGCGACTGCGTAACCAGCACAATGCGATTTAAAATATGGAGAAAAAACGAATAAATTGAGAAAGGAAAAATTCATTTATGAAAAATAAACAAATATTTTCTTTATAAAAAAATTACGTTTAGTTGTTGCTTTATTCTTTCATACAACATTACGAACGGGTATCTTCACTTAGCTTAATTAATTTAATTTTTTCTAAAATTACTATAAACACAAAGTCATTAACACTAGAGCCGCATACGCTGATTGCCACCCTGCATATTGGCCGCTGCATTTTGCGCTGATGTCGCGCCACCCGTTGCACCGCTTGCCACCGGTAACACATTTTGTTTGCGATAATTTGTGAAACTTTCCAAATACTGATTAATCGTATCGATTGGCTCGTACACTTCATTTTGTTTGGTATGTATCTGCTGTTGGCCCATAGTATTCATTATTTGTTGCGAGAAATATGCTGGGTACTCTTTGGCAATTGGCATACCGAGAAAACCTTGCAAAGTTTCACGTATCATTTCCCAACAATATGATAGCACCACACATGGCCGGTATTCGATCTCAATGAGTATGCCCTTAAAGTTTTCCATCATTGTGACTGAACCTAACTTAATGAGAAAATCGCCGTATTCGAAACGTGCACCTTTCGATTCAATCTTCGTTTGTTTTTTCGAAGTGTATACAGAAGTCATTTTCAGCATAAGCAAATCGAATAGGTTGTCTGCCACTAGTGGTATTTGTTTGCCGGCGCCATTGTCTAATATGGAAAATGTGGATGCGGGATATTCAGAATCGTGCAGTACATGTACAGTTTTGGCTGGACCGTGTTGTGGTGTGGAAATGTATGTTTCGCAATCGACCAGGAATTGACCGGTGTGTATAGCGCCCAATGCCAACAGGCGCTTGGTGAGGTAGTCGATGGCTTGAGCGCCAGTCTTACCTTCTGGTATCTGATATGGCAGCAATACAGTGACGCCCATTGCTAAGGTACAAACAATATATTAAAATTTCAATTTACAAACTGTTAAAATATTTAAATTATGTTAAAAAATAAATTATATACTTCAGATTTATTGAATCCGCTTTGTTTGGAACACACAAATTCAACAATTGCCTTGTACATCATCAGCTGTTAGAGCGGAACAAAATGATATAGTAATGGAACACAGTATGCACCGATAAGTCATGGTAATAATATTTTCAATTTCATTTTGTTGAATGTTTTACAATTATATAAATATTTTTACATACATATATCTTATGTTTTTAATATAACTAGTAAAAAATTTGTTTTTAAAAAATAATATTGTTCTTTTTATCACTATTATTATATATTTTTCTTTCGACTTGAGACATCCATTTTGTTCCAATAACCACTTATATTAATGAATTTTTGACAGGTATTTGAAATTAACTATACATTAAATCAAGAATGATAGAATACAAGATTACGACACTAGTTTACCGTTAGTTTTTTTCGGTTTAGCTCTTGACAATTCTTACAAAAACAAATACATTGTGCAACAATTTCGTGACGTCACACTTCTGCCTAGAGAAGAACAAGCATAGAAATGCATACAAATTGTAAACAGAAAAGTAAACACTTTTGGAAATTCCCAAAATAATATTAATTCATTTGTCTTTGCAGGAAAAATTTCAGTGGAATGTTTAGAATATTGTTGCGAGAAAAGATATACATAAGTAGTTTTAGGCACATCCACAATAAATAGAGTAGCATTTGTGAAAATTGTTCAAATGAAGAAAACCAGTGAAAGTGTACTGTTGTATTTATTTAAATTTCTAAGCATAAATATATTAATTTTTTAATAGTTTTTGTTTTATAGATTAAGTTAATTTATTTTCATATTTATATTAGAATTATTACTAATATAAATATCTGTTTATGTACAATAAAAGAAAGACTGAAATATCATAAACACAATTGATTTAATCATTCACTTTATTTGGAATTAGTTGACGATAGGTTAAAAATATGTTACAAATATATCTTCAATATAATTTCACAATTCTTTTATCATAATTTCATACATCTGATAAATCTCAACTTATAATATATGTATATATTTATATACAACACAAGAAACGTCTTCTACATTTGAATCACAACTTAATAGACAATTTTATTATTTATAGGCCGATATATTTCTTTATAAATGATTCAAATCTTTTCACTCAACAATATTCAATCGCTTCACTAAAACTTTTCATTAAAATCGTAATAATTAATAATATTTTGCGAATTTACAAAAGTGTTCACTTTTCTGTTTACAATTTGCAGGCCATTTGACAGTTTTTCACTCTTGTTCTTCTCAACACGCAACTATGACGTATCATAATGGCGGTTGTCGTAATCTTGTATTCTATCATTCTTGCATTAAATAGCTTTGTGAAAATTCCGAAATTTAAAAAATAGGTGATTTACGAAACAGCTGGCTACATAACCGGAAAGATCTAATTTATATCCGCCTGTTTACAAATGCTGTTTCCTGAGCAGAAATTCAAAGTACTTTGTGGGAACGCGTTGTTTAAATTTTAAACATTTATATTTTGCTAAAACCGTACCAAACTCAATAAAATAAATATGTGCAAAAAACATATTAGAGCAATCAAGTGTACTTAGTCCTGCCATAAATTCTGTTACAAAGTTTACAATGTGTACATATGAACACAAGTGGTCATCCTCGTGTGGTTCGAACCAATTCTGCTATAAAAGCTATTCGTGAACGCATTCTCTTTCCGAAGGAACAGGAAATTATGTAAAGCGAAATTAATAAATCGAACAGATCTACTCGCTTACACATTTTTTCTTCATGGTCTCATTTACAAAACGGCCTGAACTTGTAATAGCACTTACGGCAGCTCTTGTAGTGCTTTAAAAGCTCAGATGCCTCACAAAAATTAAGTTTTCCAAAATAATCCATAAACTCAGTTGTTTTTTTTTAATATTTATTGTATTAAATACACACATAGATACATACATAAATATGTATTATTAAATTTGGAACTAATACGTACTCATAAGATGTGTGGATACTGATTTTTGCTGTAATTTCTTATTATTCTCATGCATTAGTGCTTAAGAAACAACCACAAAAACCAAAATCCATTATTGGCATCAATACAAATCCTTGAGTTTTGTAACACATCTACGCATATATGTAAAAATTCTGAAAGAAATCTAATTTTGAGTGTCCACACATTTGCTATCACTGCTTCTGTACACTACTTGCTGTCTTTTAGATCGGTAGCCGTCTTCTTATTAAATATCTGTGGAGTCTTAAAGCCGCGGAAACTTTTACGCAGCGAGTTCGTCACACGCTTCTTGTAGCTCGTATTGGTACTGGTCACTGAAATTTTATCATCCGGCACAAATCTGCGATCAAGTCTCTGCAAACTGCTCGCCTCATCGGTTGAATTGCTTTCATTGGAATTGTTTTTCAAAAATTTTCTATTAAAATGTAATTGTGGTGTGCCCCATTTCTTCGCTATAAAAGCTTCGAATTCCGGATCGCTTTCGGAGCCGCTATCATTACTGGAAAATTTTCCTTTGTAAATGCTTTTAACTTTTACCCGCTCACCTTCAGTTTCACTCACGCCTTCAGCCGATTGTGCGCCACCGCTGTGCGGTGTGTCGGCAGTACCGTTATCCGCAAACGGAATGTCATCCAATTTACGTGTAACAATCACCTCCGCTGGCACGCCCTTCAGATTAACACCCTCGATTTGTGTCTGCTGGAAATCGGTCGGATGTATGCCGGTGTGGGGACTATTGCGCAACGAATTCCGCACTTTACGTGGCGTCTTTATCTCAACAATGCGGACGCGGTAATGCAGTAACTGAAAGGAAACACAATTTTAATCAAAAAAACTAAAATATATATTTTTTTTCTTTAAGATGCTTACCCGATCCTCATCGATGAATTTCGCCAGATCCGTTAGTGACATGCTAATGCAAGTGCCCTCCGCCAATATGTCCTTATCGTACTCACTATGCACCGGATACTTCTGCGTTATGGCTATGGCTTCATTCTCCTGATGCACAATTGTCACCTCGAAGGCGTAATTATGTTTCTTCTCTTTCACAGTCGATGTACAGGCCATGGTGAAGAGTATGCGCTCCTTATCATGCACTTCATAGAAATTGAACATCTCATCGAACACAATGAACACGTAGTAACCGGTAAGCGGTTTCTGCTTCACGCCCATATTCCAAATCATATCGGTCGTTTCTGTGGTGAACACCTTATCGGCATGATCCTTCTCCAGATGATCCTTCCAGTGTGCTTCGCGACCCGCCCATTCGCAATCGCCCCACACACGTCCCATAAAGCATTTCATCGGCTTGTAGATGCATTGCTTCTCGTGCCAGCTCAGCAGATCGATTTGCAAGCGCACTGTACAGCCACCCGAGGCATTTGAGCAACGGAAATGCGCCTTGGAGCACAACGCTTCGACAGTGAGAGAGCGTATAGTGGTGAAGGGCTCCTGTGGAGAGAGAGTAGTGAGTTACAAGTTTTATGGACAAAGGCACGTACAACAAAAATTTCAAGTGGGTCTCTTTACGTAAGCGATAAGATATAGAACTATATACATATGTATGTCATGCAGCAATTCTTTCGACCTTGCCTTCATCACCGATTTCCTTTCACATTTTAGATAATGCAAAATGAAATGTGAAAAGATAAATGAATTGAAAGGTTCTACAATTGATTAAACAACAATTTCAGTTGGTGGGCAATAAAAACTTCAATTTTTTACTCGAGTCTTTGCTGCATTAAAGTGTGCCAAGATAAGATTGCAGTGAAAATAGCCGCAATCTAAATTTATGTGACGCGCTGAAGTGCAAAACATTGTCGGCCAAGAGTCTGTATTTCCTACTCTATGTGCCAGTCTATACTAATACGAGTATTATAAAGAGGAAAGATTTGTACCTAAAGGGTGATTTTTTAAGAGCTTGATAATTTTTTTTAAAAAAAAAACGCATAAAATTTGCAAAATCTCATCGGTTCTTTATTTGAAACGTTAGATTGGTTCATGACATTTACTTTTTGAAGATAATTTCATTTAAATGTTGACCGCGGCTGCGTCTTAGGTGGTCCATTCGGAAAGTCCAATTTTGGGCAACTTTTTCGAGCATTTGGGCCCGGAATAGCCCGAATTTCTTCGGAAATGTTGTCTTCCAAAGCTGGAATAGTTGCTGGCTTATTTCTGTAGACTTTAGACTTGACGTAGCCCCACAAAAAATAGTCTAAAGGCGTTAAATCGCATGATCTTGGTGGCCAACTTACGGGTCCATTTCTTGAGATGAATTGTTGTCCGAAGTTTTCCCTCAAAATGGCAATAGAATCGCGAGCTGTGTGGCATGTAGCGCCATCTTGTTGAAACCACATGTCAACCAAGTTCAGTTCTTCCATTTTTGGCAACAAAAAGTTTGTTAGCATCGAACGATAGCGATCGCCATTCACCGTAACGTTGCGTCCAACAGCATCTTTGAAAAAATACGGTCCAATGATTCCACCCGCGTACAAACCACACCAAACAGTGCATTTTTCGGGATGCATGGGCAGTTCTTGAACGGCTTCTGGTTGCTCTTCACCCCAAATGCGGCAATTTTGCTTATTTACGTAGCCATTCAACCAGAAATGAGCCTGAAATGAAATGAGATTATGTAGACCATAAATCGGACGTAAAGCGCGAAACACATTTCGAACCGAACACTGATTTTGGTAATAAAATTCAATGATTTGCAAGCGTTGCTCGTTAGTAAGTCTATTCATGATGAAATGTCAAAGCATACTGAGCATCTTTCTCTTTGACACCATGTCTGAAATCCCCCGTAATCTGTCAAATACTAATGCATGAAAATCCTAACCTCAAAAAAATCACCCGTTAGTTTTGTATGTTTGTATGTTTGTAATGAATAGGCTCAAAAAGTACTGAACCAATTTAAAAAATTCTTTCACCAATATAATGCTACATTCTTCCAATTTGACATAGGCTACATTTCATTTTGAAAAAAAAATTAGGCATCCTTGGTAAAAGTTGAACAATGTAACCTAAGGAGTAGAAAAATGAGTCTTAAAATGTCTTTCGTTGAATGTGTTGCCGAAACTATTAGCGATAGATCAAAATAATGTACAACAATATTGAAGAACATCATAATGTCTACAAAAAACTCCGCGGTAGCATGTGTCCAACTATTGTAGTTATGTCACTACAACAACTTTCTTCATTTTAAACATTAATGAAAATGCTAAACAAATTCAAACCATGCTATTTATGTGTTTATATTAATCCTTATCCAAATAAATTATTTTATGGTCAAGACCATTTAACTACCTATAAAATAGTTTTTTTTTTA
>JAPZAG010003368.1:0-11027 GCA_027475135.1 Bactrocera correcta | reverse complement strand
ATTGAAGTTGATAAAGAGCCATGGCGGCTTAACGACAGTACATTTGGAAGAATTCCGTAATCTTATATTTAGGTATAAAGTCGATTTTCTTGAATATACACATTTAGCAGTCGATATCGAAATGCTTCAAATCATTAGTTTAACATATTTAAGTTAATTAACCTTCTTTAACTCACGGAAGTCTACATAAAGACTTAACGGCATAACGGCAGTGCATATAGAAGAACTCCGTTATCTTATATTTAGGTATAAATTCGATTTTCTTGTATATACACATTTAGCACCCGATATTGAAATGATTCAAATCATTAGTTTAACATATTTAAATTAATTAACCTTCTTTAACGCACTTAAGTCTACATAAAGCCCTAATGGCATAACGGCAGTGCATTTAGATGAATTCCATAATGTTATAATTTTATATTTAGGTATAAAGTCGATTTTCTTGTATATATGCATTAAGCAATCGATATCGAAATGCTTCAAACCATTAGTTTAACATATCTAAGTTAATAAACCTTCTTTAACTCACTGAAGTATACATAAAGCCATAACGGCATAACGGCAGTGCATTTAGAAGAATTCCGTTATCTTATATTTAGATATATGTGGGATTTTATTATGTTTGATATATAAAAAGGATTCAAATATAATTTAGTTTAATTTATCTTATCATTTATGTGGGATTTTATTATGTTTGATATATAAAAAGGATTCAAATATTATTTAGTTTAATTTATCTTATCATCTATGTGGGATTTTATTATGCGTGATGAGGAGAGTTGATGCGCGTCGTCTTTTATGCCACGTCGTTTCGCGTCCGTCGTTTTATTCAAACTAACTATGTTGTAAGCTCGTAGAATTCTTCTTCTTTCAAGGCGTCGGTGGATGGTGGATGTCGATGCTTCTTCTTATTTACTGTGTGCGACGGCTGTCGTTTAACCCTTTATCACCCACATTCGGCCATCCTGTTGTACATTCGACCCGAATATTGCGTCGTTGTCTTTCGCCCATGGCTTCATATATTCAGCTGTAGTTGTTGTGTTGATGGGACCTTCTGCGTTTGTAAGTTTTCGTACGTCGTATGAGTTATTATTTTTGATTTTAGTTATTTGATAGGGTCCTAAAAATTTAGATTTTAGTTTAAGACCGCTACCAAATTGCGTGCGCTTGATTGCCACCAAGTCATTGATTTTATACTGCTGTGCTTGTTTGCGTCTCAGGTTGTACGTCTTCTTGTTCTCGCTCTGAATTTTAAGTATTTGTAATTTTGCTTGCTTACGTTGTTCACAGCGTTCGTTGTTGAATAATTCTGTAATCTCTTGCTGGATGAGATCGTGTTTTTGAGGGTCATCTTTTGTTCGCATCTTCGTGCCGATTAATAATTCAAAAGGCGTAGTTTTTATACTTCTTGAATACGTTGAATTAACTGCTTGTTGAACTCTGTCCACGTATCTGTACCATTTCGAGGGGTCGTCTATGCTGAGTTTCGATAAGACTGAAATAATGATAGCGTTCAGCCTTTCGACTTGTCCGTTTACTCGAGGTAGTCCTGTTGTTATCTGGAACATCTTTATGTTTTCATTGTCACAGTATTTTTGGAAGTCGTTTGAGGAAAAAGCAGCACCTCTGTCGCAGATAATATTTGCTGGATTACCGAAAATCATGCTCTGATTTTGTAGTTTCGATATTACTTCGGACGTAGTAGTCGATTTAGAGGGATACAGCCAACAAAACTTAGTAAATGAGTCAACCACTGCCAAAATATGCTTGTAGTTTTTATTTGTTGACTCTAGCGGACCCAGAAAATCTATATGAAAAGTATGTAGTGGTGTTTCCTCTTTGTTCAGCGGATGTAGTAAGCCTTCTTGTTTGCCATGTTTACGATTGCTTAGTATACAAGGTATGCAACAACTAATGTATTTCTTAATTTTATCGTCGACGTTTTGTATGAAATATTCTTGAATGATGAGATCTTTTGTCTTCTTAACGGCGAAATGGCCTCTGTCATGAGCACGTGCAATAATTTGATTTTGCATGCATTCCGGGACTACTATTAATTCATTACCATTATAGATTTTGTATAAAATATTCGATCTAAGAAAATAGTCATCATAGGAACTTTTATTACTGTTGAGTAATTCTCGGATTGCGATTAATTTTTCGTCTTGTTGTTGTGCTTGGCTTATTCTAATGGTTAAGTCATCGTAGTGTATCATCATAATTGCGTACCGGCTAAGAGCGTCGACATGTTTCATACGATTGCCACTTCTGTGTTCAACCACATAGTCGAATTCTTGTAACAATAGTATCCATCTTGCTACACGTGTACACAGGTTTTTCTTTTCTAGCGTCTTCGTGAATGCGTTACAGTCCGTAACTAATTTAAATTTTATACCCAATAAGTACACTCTAAACTTTGTTAGCGCTTCTACCACCGCAAGTATTTCAAGTTCATAGCTTGTGAATTTTCTCTGATCATCAGTCGTTTTTTTACTCATGTAGTAAATTGGATGAAGTTGTCCGTCGTTTGGAGACTTCTGTAATAGCATAGCCCCGAAACCGTCTATAGAAGCGTCAGTATGAAGCTCCGTTTCGTACTTCTGATTATAAATACCAAGTACGGGATTTTCGACTAGAGCTTTCTTGAGTAAATCGAAAGCTGTTTCTTCTTCATGTCCGATTTTAAATGAACAATTTTGTTTAGTCATGTCTGTTAATGGTTTGGTAATAATAGAATAATTTGGTATGAACTTTCTAAAATGACCTGCCAATCCTAAAAAACTAAGAAGTTGTTTTGTCGTCTGTGGTGTTTTATAGTTTAAAACAGCTTCTATTTTCTCTGGTGATGCCCGTAGCGTCTGGTTTTCTATAACGTATCCGAGAAATGTGACTTTCTTTTTCAAGAACTGACATTTTTTAATGTTTAACTGCAACCCGTAGTCTCTGCATGTGTTGATTACTTTCTCTAGATTACTTACTGCGTGTTCTTCGTTTTTACCTGGGATTATGATGTCGTCGATGTATGGCAATGCAATACCTTGTCGTGTAAAATTTCTGAAGATTGCGTTTATGTGCCTTTGAAAAGCTCCCGGAGAATTCGATAATCCAAACGGTACTTTATTAAATTGGTATTGACCATTTTGTGTTACAAACGATGTGTATTTTTTACTGCATTCTGCTACCGGAACGTGGAAAAATCCATTTTTAAGGTCTATGGTACTAAAAATTGTTGCATCTTGTAATCGATCTAATTGGTCGTCTATAAGTGGAAGTGGGTATCGATCTTTAATAATTACTTTGTTAATTTGTCGATAATCAACGCAAAGTCTATGTGACCCGTCTCTTTTTTTAACTAACACAACTGGACTTGTAAAGTCAGAGTTTGATTCTTCGATTATACCATCTTTAAGCCATTCATCGATTTGATTATTAACGATAGCTACTTGCGAGAAAGGTACCCGGCGTGGTCTACAAAAAATTGGCGATTCATCACTAAGTACAATTCGCATTTCTACATCAGTTGTAGCAATCTTTTTGGGTTCATAATTGTATATTAATTCGCGTACTTTTTGTTTGGTGATTGCACTCGCGTCATTACCAATATCTAGTTCAAAATTGTCAGTTAACGCATCTATCTTCATAAATGGCACTTCTTCATTATTTTCGTTGTCCGCTTGGATCTTTTTAATTGTTAAACCTTCACGGCTAATTGTTATTTCTGCTTTTAAACATAAATCTTCGCCCAGGACCACATCGATATCCATACACTTGGTTGGAACAACGTAGAACGTTAAATGAAATATTTGACCGTCTATTTGTATATCGTGATCGAAGTAACCGTCTGGTTTGATTTTATTTTCTTTCATATTTCCACCAAACCCGATTAATGATATATTACATGCACGTAATTTTGTTTTGTCTAAATTGTTATACACCGCTTTTGTTACTATATTAAATTTGCTACCAGTGTCGAACAATGATATGTAGTATTTATCACCGATTTTGACGTTTTTATTAGTTAAATCACGACTTGATACGATTTGGCGAGTATTTGCATTTGTCTCTTTTCTCTTTTGTTCACAGTTAACCGAAATGTGTCCGAATTGATTACATTTGAAACACTTTCTGCCTCTTTCCTTATTCTTGCAGTTGTTAGACAAATGTCCTTTTTCACCGCAGTTAAAACAGTTGATTTCTTTTTTTACATTACTTTGTATACTCTTTTTTATTGTGGTTATACCTTGTTTATTCGTATTGCGTTTGCACATAATTTCATAGAATTTCAACTTTTCTTTAAAATCTTTTAAATTTTTGCCACCATATAACATCGCTTTGTTTACACTTAAGTCAGTAATGCCATCAATTATATATTGCATTAACGCATCATTTTCGATATTACCTTGCGAGGCAATTTCTTTCATAGTGTAGAAATATTCTTGCACACTTTCGTTTTCTCGTATTTTACGTTCACATAGTCGCTTGTGTAACACTGCACTATTTGTTGTTGATTTAAATTCACTTATCAGAACGTCTTTCAGTTTTTGCCACGAATTTAGGCCTCTTTCACTTAACACAAATTGTTTAGCTATACCGTGTATCGATTTTTTTGCGAATACCAGTTTTTGTAAATTGTCCCATTGCATCACGATTGCTTGTTCTTCGAATTCTTCTACCCATAGTTCTTTTGGAATCTTATCAGAACCATCGAAAATTCTAATTGAGTCCTCTACGTCGCGCATTGATATTGCAAATTTTGGTATATGTTTTGAAACACTATTGCTCATGCGTATATCGTTGTTTCTCGCGTTTGTTTGGTTCGTGTCTTGTTCATCATCATCTCTTTCAGTTGCACCTGTAGGGAAACTGTAGTAGTTTGTAATTTCACCCTTATTTTCGCTAAGCTTGCTGTTACTTTCTGCATCGTTATTACTCTCGTTGTCGTCAATTTCGGCGTCGTTGTTTTCGTCGTCTTCGTCTTCGTCTTCAATTATATCAGCTTCGTCTCTGTTTCGATCGGCCAACAAGTGGTTACGTCGTAAGTTTTTGAAAATGTGCAGCTTTATGTCAGCTACATTGTAGTCGATTTCTAACATGTTGCATATTGTTACTAGGTCACTTTCGTTTAGATTCGTATTTATGTAATCTGTTTTCTGGTTGTATTCCGCGCTGCCTTCGTCGTATGTGAATCCAGAAAATTCTCTGAGGCGTCGGCGGTTACTTCTGTCGCCTTCGCTTTCAAAGATGTATTTATGTAACGTCGCAATTTTAGGCTTGCTGCTATTGCGCAGGCTGTACTGCATGAAATCGTTGAGACATGCCATTTCGGCTATGCTTTTTTTTGTGTTTTTGATTTTTTTTTTTTTTTTTTTTTTTCACGTTAATTTACACTTTCAGTTCGCACTTTAGTTTTTAGGTTGAGCCCCCATTTATGTGGGATTTTATTATGTTTGATATATAAAAAGGATTCAAATATAATTTAGTTTAATTTATCTTATCATTTATGTGGGATTTTATTATGTTTGATATATAAAAAGGATTCAAATATTATTTAGTTTAATTTATCTTATCATCTATGTGGGATTTTATTATGCGTGATGAGGAGAGTTGATGCGCGTCGTCTTTTATGCCACGTCGTTTCGCGTCCGTCGTTTTATTCAAACTAACTATGTTGTAAGCTCGTAGAATTCTTCTTCTTTCAAGGCGTCGGTGGATGGTGGATGTCGATGCTTCTTCTTATTTACTGTGTGCGACGGCTGTCGTTTAACCCTTTATCACCCACATATATATTCGATTTTCTTGTATGTACACATTTAGCTATCGATATCGAAATGCTTCAAATCATTAGTTTAACATATTAAGTTAATAAACATTTTTTAGCTTACTGAAGTCTACATAAAGCCTTAACGGTATAACGGCAGTGCCTTTAGAAGAATTCCGTAATGTTATAATTTTATATTTATGTGTAAAGTCGATTTTCTTGTATTTACACATTTAGCAGTAGATATCGAAATGCTTAAAACCATTAGTTTAACATATTTAAAATAATTAACCTTCTTTAACGTATTGAAGTTGATACAAAGCCATGGCGGTATTTCGATTTTCTTGTATATACATATATGGCAAGCGATATCGAAATGCTTCAGCTTATTAGTTTAACATATTTAAGTTATTAAACCTTCTTTAACGATCTGAAGTGGGCATATAGCCATGGAGGCATAACTGCAGTGCACGTAGAAGAATTCCATAATCCTATATTTAGGTATAAAGTCGATTTTCTTGTATTTACACATTTAGCAGTCGATATCGAAATGCTTCAAATCATTAGTTTAACATATTAAGTTAATAAACAGTTTTTTTGCATACTGAAGTCTACATAAAGCCTTAACGGTATAACGGCAGTGCATTTAGAAGAATTCCGTAATGTTACAATTTTATATTTAGGTGTAAAGTCGATTTTCTTGTATTTACACATTTAGCAATCGATATCGAAATGCTTCAAACCATTAGAGCAATATATTTAAAATAATTAACCTTCTTTAACATATCTAAGTTGATACAAAGCCATGGCGGCATAACGACAGTACATTTGGAAGAATTCCGTAATCTTATATTTAGGTATAAAGTCGATTTTCTTGAATATACACATTTAGCAATCGATATCGAAATGCTTCAATTCATTAGTTTAACATATTTAAGTTAATAAACCTTCTTTAACGCACTGAAGTCTACATAGAGCGTTAACGGCATAACGGCAGTGCATATAGAAAAATTCCGTTATCTTATATTTAGGTATATATTCGATTTTCTTGTATTTCCACATTTAGCAGTCGATATCGAAATGCTTCAAACCATTAGTTTAACATATTTAAGTTAATTAACCTTCTTTAACGTATTGAAGTTTATAAAGAGCCATGGCGGCATAACGACAGTACATTTGGAAGAATTCCGTAGTCTTATATTTAGGTATAAAGTCGATTTTCTTGTATATATGCATTAAGCAATCGATATCGAAATGCCCCAAACCATTAGTTTAACATATCTAATTTAAAAAACCTTCTTTAACTCACTGAAGTATACATAAAGCCATAACGGCATAACGGCAGTGCATTTAGAAGAATTCCGTTATCTTATATTTAGATATAAATTCGATTTTCTTGTATATACACATTTAGCAATCGATATCGAAATGCTTCAACTCATTAGTTTAACATATTTAAGTTAATAAACCTTCTTTAACGTTCTGAAGTTGGCATAACGGCAGTGGATGTAGAAGAATTCCATAATCTTATATTTAGGTATAAAGTCGATTTTCGCTTATATACATATTAAGCTATCGATATCGAAATGCTTCAAATCATTAGTTTAACATATTAAGTTAATAAACAGTTTTTAGCATACTGAAGTCTACATAAAGCCTTAACGGTATAACGGCAGTGCATTTAGAAGAATTCCGTAATGTTATAATTTTATATTTAGGTGTAAAGTCGATTTTCTTGTATTTACACATTTAGCAGTCGATATCGAAATGCTTCAAACCATTGGTTTACATATTTAAGTTAATTAACCTTCTTTAACGTATTGAAGTTGATAAAGAGCCATGGCGGCATAACGACAGTACCTTTGGAAGAATTCCGTAGTCTTATATTTAGGTATAAAGTCGATTTTCTTGAATATACGCATTTAGCAGCCGATATTGAAATGATTCAAATCATTAGTTTAACATATTTAAGTTAATTAACCTTCTTTAACGCACTTAAGTCTACATAAAGCCCTAATGGCATAACGGCAGTGCATTTAGATGAATTCCATAATGTTATAATTTTATATTTAGGTATAAAGTCGATTTTCTTGTATATATGCATTAAGCAATCGATATCGAAATGCTTCAAACCATTAGTTTAACATATCTAAGTTAATAAACCTTCTTTAACTCACTGAAGTATACATAAAGCCATAACGGCATAACGGCAGTGCATTTAGAAGAATTCCGTTATCTTATATTTAGATATATATTCGATTTTCTTGTATGTACACATTTAGCAATCGATATCAAAATGCTTCAACTCATTAGTTTAACGTATTTAAGTTAATAAACCTTCTTTAACGATCTGAAGTTGGCATAACGGCAGTGGATGTAGAAGAATTCCATTATCTTATATTTAGGTATTAAGTCGATTTTCTTGTATATACATATTTAGCTATCGATATCGAAATGCTTCAAATCATTAGTTTAACATATTAAGTTAATAAACATTTTTTAGCTTACTGAAGTCTACATAAAGCCTTAACGGTATAACGGCAGTGCCTTTAGAAGAATTCCGTAATGTTATAATTTTATATTTATGTGTAAAGTCGATTTTCTTGTATTTACACATTTAGCAGTAGATATCGAAATGCTTAAAACCATTAGTTTAACATATTTAAAATAATTAACCTTCTTTAACGTATTGAAGTTGATACAAAGCCATGGCGGTATTTCGATTTTCTTGTATATACATATATGGCAAGCGATATCGAAATGCTTCAGCTTATTAGTTTAACATATTTAAGTTATTAAACCTTCTTTAACGATCTGAAGTGGGCATATAGCCATGGAGGCATAAATGCAGTGCACGTAGAAGAATTCCATAATCCTATATTTAGGTATAAAGTCGATTTTCTTGTATTTACACATTTAGCAGTCGATATCGAAATGCTTCAAATCATTAGTTTAACATATTAAGTTAATAAACAGTTTTTAGCATACTGAAGTCTACATAAAGCCTTAACGGTATAACGGCAGTGCATTTAGAAGAATTCCGTAATGTTACAATTTTATATTTAGGTGTAAAGTCGATTTTCTTGTATTTACACATTTAGCAATCGATATCGAAATGCTTCAAACCATTAGAGCAACATATTTAAAATAATTAACCTTCTTTAACGTATCTAAGTTGATACAAAGCCATGGCGGCATAACGACAGTACATTTGGAAGAATTCCGTAATCTTATATTTAGGTATAAAGTCGATTTTCTTGAATATACACATTTAGCAATCGATATCGAAATGCTTCAATTCATTAGTTTAACATATTTAAGTTAATAAACCTTCTTTAACGCACTGAAGTCTACATAGAGCGTTAACGGCATAACGGCAGTGCATATAGAAAAATTCCGTTATCTTATATTTAGGTATATATTCGATTTTCTTGTATTTCCACATTTAGCAGTCGATATCGAAATGCTTCAAACCATTAGTTTAACATATTTAAGTTAATTAACCTTCTTTAACGTATTGAAGTTTATAAAGAGCCATGGCGGCATAACGACAGTACATTTGGAAGAATTCCGTAGTCTTATATTTAGGTATAAAGTCGATTTTCTTGTATATATGCATTAAGCAATCGATATCGAAATGCCTCAAACCATTAGTTTAACATATCTAAGTTAATAAACCTTCTTTAACTCACTGAAGTATACATAAAGCCATAACGGCATAACGGCAGTGCATTTAGAAGAATTCCGTTATCTTATATTTAGATATAAATTCGATTTTCTTGTATATACACATTTAGCAATCGATATCGAAATGCTTCAACTCATTAGTTTAACATATTTAAGTTAATAAACCTTCTTTAACGTTCTGAAGTTGGCATAACGGCAGTGGATGTAGAAGAATTCCATAATCTTATATTTAGGTATAAAGTCGATTTTCGCTTATATACATATTAAGCTATCGATATCGAAATGCTTCAAATCATTAGTTTAACATATTAAGTTAATAAACAGTTTTTAGCATACTGAAGTCTACATAAAGCCTTAACGGTATAAGGGCAGTGCATTTAGAAGAATTCCGTAATGTTATAATTTTATATTTAGGTGTAAAGTCGATTTTCTTGTATTTACACATTTAGCAGTCGATATCGAAATGCTTCAAACCATTGGTTTACATATTTAAGTTAATTAACCTTCTTTAACGTATTGAAGTTGATAAAGAGCCATGACGGCATAACGACAGTACCTTTGGAAGAATTCCGTAGTCTTATATTTAGGTATAAAGTCGATTTTCTTGAATATACACATTTAGCAGCCGATATTGAAATGATTCAAATCATTAGTTTAACATATTTAAGTTAATTAACCTTCTTTAACGCACTTAAGTCTACATAAAGCCCTAATGGCATAACGGCAGTGCATTTAGATGAATTCCATAATGTTATAATTTTATATTTAGGTATAAAGTCGATTTTCTTGTATATATGCATTACGCAATCGATATCGAAATGCTTCAAACCATTAGTTTTACATATCTAAGTTAATAAACCTTCTTTAACTCACTGAAGTATACATAAAGCCATAACGGCATAACGGCAGTGCATTTAGAAGAATTCCGTTATCTTATATTTAGGTATATATTCGATTTTCTTGTATGTACACATTTAGCAATCGATATCGAAATGCTTCAACTCATTAGTTTAACGTATTTAAGTTAATAAACCTTCTTTAACGATCTGAAGTTGGCATAACGGCAGTGGATGTAGAAGAGTTCCATAATCTTATATTTAGGTACAAAGTCGTTTTTTTTTTTTATATAGATATTTAGCTATCGATATCGAAATGCTTCAAATCATTTGTTTAACATATTAAGATAATAAACATTTTTTAGCTTACTAAAGTCTACATAAAGCCTTAACGGTATAACGGCAGTGCAGGTATAAAGTCGATTTTCTTGTATTTACACATTTAGCAGTCGATATCGAAATGCTTCAAACCATTAGTTTAACATATTTAAAATAATTAACCTTCTTTAACGTATTGAAGTTGATAAAGAGCCATGGCGGCTTAACGACAGTACATTTGGAAGAATTCCGTAATCTTATATTTAGGTATAAATTCGATTTTCTTGAATATACACATTTAGCAGTCGATATCGAAATGCTTCAAATCATTAGTTTAACATATTTAAAATAATTAACCTTCTTTAACTCACGGAAGTCAACATAAAGACTTAACGGCATAACGGCAGTGCATTTAGAAGAATTCC
>JAPZAG010003367.1:0-11028 GCA_027475135.1 Bactrocera correcta | reverse complement strand
TCCAAGTACAACTTCAAAACGACAAAAGCTGGACGAAGAAAATTCAGCCAGCAAAACTAGATCATCACGTTGGACTCATACTGATGCGACCCACAGTCAAAATTTTTCATCGTCTGAACCTTGCGAAAATAGCAAAGCAAGTATTCGGGAAAAATTTCAACAAAAAGAGCCATTCGAAATTTTTGAGTTCTTTTTTGACGATTTTCTAGTCCAACACGTAGTTAAAGAAAGTGTGCGCTATGCACACCAAAACAATTTTCATGGTTTTTCCCTTTCTTTGGAGTGTTTTCGTAAATTTTTAGGCATATTGATTTTTACATCATACCACAGCTTACCATCTGAAAAGATGTATTGGTGCACTGACGATGACGTTGATATACAAATTGTAAGAAACTGTATGCCGAAAAACAGATACCTTGAAATCTAGAGATTTGTGCACTTTGCTAACAACGATAACACTGGCAACAGTCTTCCTGAAAAGGACTTCAAAATTAAGCCATTTATAGAAAAACTCAACGAAAATTTTTTGAAACGTGTTTTCAAAACAATTGTCTATATATGAGTAGATGGTACGATATTACGGAGGTCACTTTCTAAAGCAATTTACTAAAGGAAAGCCAATACGTTTTGGATTAAAACAGTGGATTATGTCCTGTGGAGAAACTGGGTTTTGTTACAATATTGAACTGTATCAAGGAAAAAGAGATCCTATTGAGAAGGATTTGACAAGTGTGGGAGAAAAGGTCATAACTTCAATGGTTAATCATCTGGAGAATCCTGAAGACCACGAGCTATATTTTGACAATTTCTTTTCAAGTTTCAGACTGATTTCGCTTCTAAGTAAGAAAAATGTGCGTGCCACCGGAACAGCCAGATTCGATTGTCTCAATAAGTGTCCTATAAAACAGATGACGCTATAAAAAATAACCTCGAGGCGCTGTTGATTATAGATTTGACAAAAATAGTGAAGTAAACGTAAAAGTTATTAGCAATCACCTAAATACTCGTATATATCCAATGCTACCGGTTCAAAGATACTGCAATAAGGACAAAAAGTATGTCGAAGTACTTCAGCCTAATGTAATATCACATTATAATAAGTACGTGGGAGGTGTTGATAAGTTAGACTGGCATATTAATAAATACCCTGTAAAAATTAGAGGAAAAAGTGGTACTTCAGGCTTTTTACAAACTGTTTGGACATTTGTATGTACAATGCATTCGTTTTATATAACATAAGTCATGAAAGGATTTCTTATCTTGACTTCATTCGTACGGTAGCGCGAAGCTATTTGCCTATACATTCTGATCTTTCAGATCCGAAAATACTTGGTCGCCCAGTTCGTACAATCAAACAAAATAAGACTATTACAAAACATGTTTTAGCTGCTATTCCAAATGGAAAACAAAATTGATGTGTGTTCTGTAAAACAAATTCGCTTAAGATGTGTACTGAATGCGATCGAGGTATGCACGTTCATTGCTTTGTGGACTATCACAATATGATTTAGGTCTTATTTACACAATGTTCCCATTTGGGAACTAACTATTCAGATTAAATAAAATATGTACATGATTTTTGAAAACCGAAATTTGTGCGTTTGTCTCTATATTTTGGACCAGACAAACAGAAAATGGGAAAAAAATTTCATAAAAAAAGTTGGGACCTAATGGGTTAAGAAAAAATGGACACCTTTTCGGTGTAAAAGTGAAAACAAATAAATCTTTTTTGATTTTAAGATTGTTAGTGTAAACATGACTGAATTGAAAGTAAGTATTGCCATTAGTAATAAGCAATGCAATTGCAAAATCATAGAACGTATAATAATTGTTTAAAAAAATGTGGCATAAAACCAAAATTGTTAAATTTGCTGTGAAACGGTTTGCTATCGGTTTTGTTACGGTAAACTTAAGCTAAAGAAAATAAACCCAAATTTATATTCACGGGTTTTAATAATATTGATATTTGTGTTTATATTCCCATCCTCTTTCTTTGCGCACAGTGTTTTGCATTTTAGTGTTTCTGTCATTTTGTTTACGATACTCTATAGCTTACAATAAGTACCGACTGCCAATTATTTTGTTTACCCTTCGTAAACTTTCATATTTGAAAGTGTTTACCTAAGTATTTCGAAATTTCGGAGTATTAATTTGCATAGGTCGGTCTTTTTTTTCTTCTGCATTTTATGTACATATATGAAGCTTTATTTAGTTAAATATAACGATTAACTAAGTACCACAGTGTAGTTGTAACTCATACTCTTTTAAGTTGTACTAAAATCTCATAGAATTATGCTTATAAACGTTCGATGGAATACTTTAGTTCATGAAAGTTTTTTTTTAACATCAGCATAGAATTTGTAATGACTGTAAAATTCAGCAGGTCTTTGTGAAAGCTTTTATCTATCAAGAGTTGCTGGTTAAGACGAGACCGTCGTGGAAGCTATTACCTTCTTATTCGACTTTTACTTTAGGCATGCGAGTGACTTTCCCAATATTGCAATCGGTTCAAAATTTCGGCACGGCAAGTAGTCTATATAGTTGTAGATCGTACCTTCTGCATCTACGCCTGCTTGGGGCTTGTTTATCGAATAAAGATCACTGTTTCTTCATTATGTGGATACGCGGTCAAAACAATATTAATTTTTTTCGAAAGCTGAATACTTATAAAAATATCCTAGTAACTAAGAAATTATTTGATGTGTACGCTAAAAAAATATAATATTTGAATGCAGAACAGCTATTTAAAAATTTTAATCTTTCCAACAGGCTTCTCGGTTTGGATGATTACATTTAGATGCTACAAAATTGATGTTTCCAAAACTTCTTTTTTCAATACTTTTTGCAGCGAAATACTAACAGCTTGATGTGCTGATAAAATTATGGTTAACATCAATAAGGTCATTACTTAAATTAAATCAGCTAATGAAGTTATTACGGACTCCTTTAAAATTTATGCAACAGAGACTTAATTAGACGTGTAATCATATCAAAGAAAGGAAAAGTACTACAACATTTGTGAGTGTTAGACATTACACTGAATTACACTAAGGAAAGCAAAAAGAAATTCGTAGACATGTTTTTTGAAAACAGCGAGAATTTTCTCGAAACTAAGGGCACAAACGGTGCATAGCATTGGATATTATGTAAGATAGCAAAGTACATTGGGTGATAGGCAGTTTCAAGCCCTTCAAAACGCTACGACCGGCTCAATTACAGCAGTCCCAAAACTATGTCATAGTCTGGTTAGTAACCATTCTTAAGGGGACGCTGAAATTAAACTATATTCTTTTGTTGTGGAGAAAGTCAAAGTAATAAATATACCAAAGGCGGACAAAAGCTCACATACAAATCGAAATGACTTCAGATCGATTAGTCTATTCTCATTCCTCGTAAAAACGTTGGAAAGTCTAATAGAAGTACACGTAAGAAACAAATTAAACCCATAAAACCGGCAGTTTGCCACCATGCGTCTTCTAAAGGATAATTCCAGAAAACACTTTAAAAGTAAAGAATACATACATATATCCCATTTGCCTTCGTACATATATGCACTTTTAATAACATCTAGCCATTGGCCATACTAGGCGCGATTAAAAACCTGGGCTTTTCTGAATGTCTCAGAAAATTAATTGACCATATGCTCGCGAGCAGGTCAATTTCAACGCTGAGGACTTCAATGATATGCAGATCTGTCCAAAGCGGAACATCTTAAGTAGGCTTGTTATCTTTGCTTCTCTGGATCTTAACAACGAATCAGTTTTTGGTAGATGAGGTAGAGAAGGGGGTATAAGTTGTGGCGTACAGTAACGATGTGGCAGTTTCGGTTAGAGGCAAATTGCCGATTACCTTCACTAACCTTATGCAAACAGTATTAAATGGCATACACCGTTTGGCCGTATCGTGCGGCCCAACTTAAATGCTAGCAACACAAATCTAGTATTGTTTACTAGGGAACGCAGTACTTCTGTCAAGCTGATATTATCAAATGGTACCAGAAATACAAAGAGCATTAGTGAAGCACTTAGAACAACGACAGGTCAGGCACTAAACGTAATTTTAAAATTGCTGCCAGCAGACTTGTTCTGTAAGCTACTGGCAATGAAGTCTGCTCTTAGTAATTGCCTCCCAAGTAATTGCCTGTAATGTGGGCATTCTAAGATACTTAGTGAGTTCCCGTTCCTATCCACTACCACAAATTTTCGAATTCCTATGAAGAGTGGAAAAGGGGCGAGTTAGACAGGGACGCAGGGATGGGTCCAGACTAGATAATCGAGTTGGTGGTGGTGTCTTTTCAGCAAAATTATTTACCAAAATCGTCTTCCCAGCGGAGATCACAGCAATCAAAATAACTTTTGTTGTTCTGTCAAGGAGCGTGTTGCCAAACAGGAGTATTTTATATGTAGGGCTATTCAAGCGGCGTTGAAATGACTGATATTACCTAGGTTTTCGTTATGTTAGTGGAAAATTGAATAATAATCTTTTAGTTGATCTAACATCATACAAAACGATAAACGTGAAATGGATTCCAGGCCACGGTAATATCCTTGAAAACTTTGAATCAGATGAACTAGCCAGAACAGGCACCGCCCTAAGATTAGACTCTTAAAAAGAGGGTATTTACATGCCTCTGGCCACCCGTAGATATTTAATCGACTAACATGTTATACATAAATTTAGCGGTTGAGCCTGGCTTGCGCTACAAGCAGGCAAACGTAGAATGAAAGGAGCAGGGGCCGCACTGTCGATTATCAGACTTCTAAAGGAATGATATAAGAAATCTAGTAGGGATTGTCACCCCACTTCTGAATATTGTCATGTGCATCAGTTAAACGTAATAATACGATTCCTTTTGAATGTTGACACGTTACACATGAACAGTACAAACTATATGTTTATGGTAACCAAATTAAGTTTTTTTAAAAAAAAAAAAACAATTAATAAAGAAATACAAATATAAATTAATGTAATTTTACAAAAGTCGACCCGTCTTCGATGGTTGTTGCTCTACGACTTCTCTTCAACAACTCACACCGAGTCATATTTTCTGTCGCAATTAAATCAGAGGTGTATTTTGTGGTAAATACGCTCTGAGGCGCATTTTTGTTGCGTGCCATGTTACAGATATATCGTTGGTTAAATTAGAAGGCATGCCAGCGGACTAGGTGTGCCATACAATGATTGTTGTAGAAGCTGTCAGGACGTGGAAGAAAAGGGAGCAGTAAAACATTTTCTATGCGAATGCAAGGCTCTGTACAGAAAAATAATCGCAATTATTAGTCGAGAGTTTTGGGATGACGTTTTAGAGGTGGCGTATATATTTATAACTACGTATACTGATGAGCTTAATCAGACACGGAGTGGTTCAGAAAAGAGACAATGAAGTGATATAACGCTAGTCCCGGTGGTACCACAATGAGAATCCTAAAGACCTAGATGCGTCGTCAGACAAAAGTTCTATGTACCTGCCTGATGTCAGTAACATCGATAAAGTACCAAAAACAGTTATTGAAAACCGTCGTGCTGTCATCAAAGAGATAGCCGGCGATCTCAACATCTCTCATCAACATCGACACATTTTCGTCGAATTTTGGAAGTTAAGAAAAAAGCTGCTGTTTCGATTGAAATTTTTAGGATATGTTTGTATATGTTTCAAAAATACATAAAAATATTATTTAAAAAATAAATAATATTTCTTGGATTAAACGAGGTCTTCGACGGCGCTAAAAATAGGTTCTGTTATTATTGTTGTAGCGGCAGAATTCTGCCGAGTTGACAGCCCTTGGCCGGGTAAATCATCCGGGTCCGTGCCGGTTACGTAGACTTGACAGTCGTGGGAATGAAAAAAAAATGGTTCTCTGCCGCTGTAGTGATTCTGACCATCTCCGTGATTGAAACCTAAAAATTAAATTTTCCAAAATTTTTTAAAGTGACCGTTCTTAAAAAAAGTGGAGCTTTACTCGAAGTTTTGGTTGTTTTTAGCCTACCAACATTCAATTTTTGGTCAGAATTATATACGGAACAAGCTGGAAAATTTTTTTGGTCTGGTGCTGCTCTGTGCGCATCAGTAGTCGGTATAGTAGGTAGGATGAACCACATTCCCGCTACTAGATGTCAGCTGACAGCTCTAGTTTACCTACAATTCCCATTTTAATTTCCCCGTATACTATGTTTGCAAGCACTTGCCAGCCACCCCAGCGCGCATCACTCATACGCCCTGTCATACAATAAGTAATGTAAGCTTGTATGGTACCGCTCTGCATAAGGTCAGCCGTTTCAAATATTGGCTTTTGGCAATTTATGTGAATAAACCAATTACACTGGCCTAGAAAATTTTTTTTTTGATCTAGATTTTTTTTTTTCTTTCTTATGAACAAGAGCTGATATGGAAAATTTGACTTGTTTTCTCGTATCAACTCACAAAATACATCCAAAATCGGGTATAAAATCTTAGGCACCAAAATGAGTGTAGAGATTATAGAAATTAAGTTAAATGATATTTGTGGTTTTAATAATTTTAAACTTCTTTTATTCAACTCATCTCAAAAAAAGCTCTGAGACTAATTTAATATTCATGAAAGCTCATTTTAATTATTCAATTTGCACTTTTTTACTTGCCAGCAACACTAGTTCACTAGATTATTCATATTTGCTTAATCCAGCCATTTAACGAATTTTTAAATATTAATTTGTTGAGTGCATAGTAATAATCACGTAAACAATTTTCATTAGTTTACATTATTTAATTAAAAGATTTTTCCGATATTCATTATGGATAATATTGCACTGAATGCATATATGAATAAAGCATGCAGAAGATTTTGAGTTTACTGCAATAGTTAAATCAGCTAACTTAAATATGCTATACAATGAATTTATACACATGCATTGAAATTTAGTTATTTTCAGTTATAAATTTTTCAATACTTTTCATTTTGTTAAAGTGTCTACTAACATAATTATCTTTGAACTTCTTATGTGAAAGTTGAGACTACTTAATAACGAAATTATAAGTTTCATTAACTACATATAAGTACATTCAAGACGAGTGATAGAATCATTAATCAATTATGTATAATTAAAATGAAGGAAATTATTTCCCACTTACAACTTCTTCTTTACGGAGCACATAGATGGGAATTCAATTATAAGTCCATTTCACTTAAATTTGCTTTTGCTCACTTTACAAGTAATAAAATAATGAAGTTAACTAAAGCACTTATACGCTTACTTGATTTCAATTTCTTACTTATTTTCGGAAATGCTGAACTGGTTAAGATGTCATTTTGTCCAACGCAGGCTCGCAAAATGAAGCAAAACACGCAAATATAATATAATCGCATACAATTATAGAACAACAAAAAAGTTATTGGCATAAATAATCCTGAGCAAAATTTAATGAACTAATTTATTTTGGATTTTGCGAGGTTGAGTCTCGTGGTTTTTATACTCTTGCAATATGTTACTACAGACTTTCATAGTTTTGTCCACCTTATGGTATAATGTATCACCTAAAACTAATCGAGGGCATTGCCCCACCAACAAAATGCCATTAAAAGTGGCCAAACACGGCCACGATCGGTGCGTGTATTGCGATTTACTCGTGTATTGGCTTGTGCGCAACTGTTTGATTTTTTACGATCGACACATATACATACGCAGTGTGCACACAAATCTCATTTTTCTCCCATCCCGAATAGGAAAGATCGCGGGCGAACTATTTTCCGCTTGCTTGTCGCACATATGTAAGTATTCAACGCAAAATGCATACAGATCGAATACACATGTGTGCCGTGTGTGGCTGCTTTAAGCGGAAACCTATAAAATGATACTTGTATGATATCTAAGGGTAGGAAGTCGCTAAGGAGAGTTTAATAGTTTTGTTCACATAACGGTTGTTTGTAAGTCCTAAAACTAAAAGAGTCAGAGTTGAAATCCGGATGTCTGTCTGTACGTCCGTCCGTGAAAGCTCTAACTTGAGTAAAAATTGAGATATGATGAAACTTGGTACACGTATTTCCTGGCTCCATAAGAAGGTTAAGTTCGAAGATGGACAAAATCGGCCCACTGCCACGCCCACAAAGTGGCGAAAACCGAAAACCTATAAAGTTTCATAACCAAGCCATAAATAATAAATAATTAATAAAGATATTAAAGTGAAATTTGGCATAAAGGATCGCATTAAGGAGGGGCATATTTGGACGTAATTTTTTTGGAGAAGTGGGTGTGGCCCCGCCCCCTACTAAGTTTTTTATACATATCTCGGAAACTACTATAGCAATGTCAACTAAATTCTATAGAGTCGTTTCCTTCAGGCATTTCCATATACAGTTCAAAAATGGAAGAAATCAGATAATAACCACGCCCACCTCCCATACAAAGGTTATGTTGAAAATCACTAAAAGTGCGTTAACCGACTAACCAAAAACCTCAGAAACACTAAATTTTACTGAAGAAATGGCAGTAGGAAGCTGCATCCAGGCTTTTTTTTTAAATTGAAAATGGGCGTGGCGTCGCCCACTTATGAACCAAAAACCATATCTCAAGAACTACTCTACCGATTTAAATGAAATTCGGTATATAATGTTTTTTTTAACCATGATGACATGTACGAAATATAGGTGAAATCGATTCACAACCACCCCTTCTTCCAATGTAACGCTATTTTGAAGTGAAAATACAATTCAATACTCAAAGTTCACAAATTTATCTAATCTAATTAATTTTACAGCAAAATAAGAAAAAAATATGTAAATGACGAATAAAGAAATCTCGATTATCACTTTAACATGCGAGAGTATAAAATGTTCGGTGACACCCGAACTTAGCCCTTCCTTAATTGTTTTAATATATCATGATGTCTAATTTTTTTTTTTTTTTTTGTATGTAGCAATATTTACGATTGTATCATGGAAATATATTCGCAAGAACAACGTTTATAAATTATAAAATTTTATTATCAAAATAAATATTCTCCATAATGTTCAAGTGCCAATATTACAAAGGACTGCTCGAAGTAATGAAATTATTGCTACCTTTAGGCCAGTGTTGCTGAAGACCTTAGTTTGTTGATTACAAGGCGTTCTCAAGACTTGGGATTATCTCAAACCACAACCTGGCGGATTTTGAGAAAGGGTTTGCGGTTGCATCCACATGAAGTTGTTCTCACACTAGAACATAAGTCATTGGGCCACTGTAAAAGTTGTAAATTTGCTGATTTTGCCTTGGAACAACTTGAAAACGATAACTCTTTTTATGAAAATCATCATCTCCGATGAGGCTCACTAAATACCGAGTTAAATATTTCTAAAAATTTTCGAATATTTTAAACGGTGTTTCCAAGTTTTTGTAAAACCGTGTATTTAATGAAATGGTGAAATTTTGGTGTATTATAAGATTTAGATATTCCATCTGATATTTAGGAATCTTTTCAAAAATTTTAACAAAGTTTTCTTTTAACACTAACTGTATATTTATTTTAATTCCACATCAATCATCTGACTTCCATATAGGTAAGTATGTAACGGGTGATTTTTTTGAGGTTAGGATTTTCATGCAGTAGTATTTGACAGATCACGTGGGATGTCAGACATGGTGTCAAAGAGAAAGATGCTCAGTATGCTTTGACATTTCATCATGAATAGACTTACTAACGAGCAACGCTTGCAAATCATTGAATTTTATTACCAAAATCAGTGTTCGGTTCGAAATGTGTTTCGCGTCCGTGTCCGATGAGCGATGAGGCTCATTTCTGGTTGAATGGCTACGTAAATAAGCAAAATTGCCGCATTTGGGGTGAAGAGCAACCAGAAGCCGTTCAAGAACTGCCCATGCATCCCGAAAAATGCACTGTTTGGTGTGGTTTGTACGCTGGTGGAATCATTGGACCGTATTTTTTCAAAGATGCTGTTGGACGCAACGTTACGGTGAATGGCGATCGCTATCGTTCGATGCTAACAAACTTTTTGTTGCCAAAAATGGAAGAACTGAACTTGGTTGACATGTGGTTTCAACAAGATGGCGCTACATGCCACACAGCTCGCGATTCTATGGCCATTTTGAGGGAAAACTTCGGACAACAATTCATCTCAAGAAATGGACCCGTAAGTTGGCCACCAAGATCATGCGATTTAACGCCTTTAGACTATTTTTTGTGGGGCTACGTCAAGTCTAAAGTCTACAGAAATAAGCCAGCAACTATTCCAGCTTTGGAAGACAACATTTCCGAAGAAATTCGGGCTATTCCGGCCGAAATGCTCGAAAAAGTTGCCCAAAATTGGACTTTCCGAATGGACCACCTAAGACGCAGCCGCGGTCAACATTTAAATGAAATTATCTTCAAAAAGTAAATGTCATGAACCAATCTAACGTTTCAAATAAAGAACCGATGAGATTTTGCAAATTTTATGCGTTTTTTTTTTTTAAAAAGTTATCAAGCTCTTAAAAAATCACCCGATACATACTTACGTATACCATTGCAGTGAAGCAATCTAACAAAGCAAATAAAGCCAAGCTATTTGAAAAGCTATAAAGAGTTGCGAGCTGCATTGCTTAGGTTCGTACAAATATTTGTTGTAATAATATACAGTGACGGAAAACTGCAACGATTGATCGTTATATTTTGTAAGTGTCAAACCACGTCAAGTGGTCCATGAAAATATCGAAAGATTTCCAATTTTGAAATTCATTAGGAAGGGGACCAGACGCATACCCTGTGGTACAAACTTGGTTTGGAAGATCTGTACATTTAACCATTTAGAAGGCGGAGTCACGCCTATTTAAAATAAATGTTTCGTTCACAAGTGTCTGTCGCCACAGCATAGTTAAGACACTTTATAGGCGTTTGATTATTCTCGTTTGGTAGACGTGACAGTTCTTCACTTACGCCCATCCACATTACCAACTCACCCTTATTACAATTCGCCACGTCTTCCAGACCATTTATATATAGTACATATGTATGTATAACTCCATATCTATCCTGATTTCATATAGATGACACAAACAACCATTAGGTAAACAATACTA
>JAPZAG010003366.1:0-11032 GCA_027475135.1 Bactrocera correcta | reverse complement strand
AAATAGTTTACCCTCTAGAGCATTAATAAAAGTGAAACAAAAATGTGACTATTTCCGAGCCCCTGATAGGAATAGAATAAAGATTGAAGACTTTCCTGAGAGCTCTTTAAATTATCTAACCAATGCTTTACGTTCGACCCACCTCATTCAAATAGTTTAGCCTCAGAGCGTTATCAAAAGTGAAACAGAAATGTGACTACTACCAAGCCCCTGATAGGAGTAGAAGAAAGATTGAAGACTTTCCTGAGAGCTCTTTAAATTATCTAACCAACGCTTTATGTTTGACCCAACTCGTTCCAATAGTTTAGCCGCTAGAGCGTTAGCAAGTTGAAACAAAAATGTGACTATTTCCAAGCCCCTGATAGGAGTAGAATAAAAATTGAAGGCTTTCCTGAGAGCTCTTTAAATTATCCAACCAACGCTTTATGTTTGACCCACCTCTTTCCAATAGTTTAGCCGCTAGAGCGTTAGCAAAGTGGAAACAAAAATATGACTATTACCAAGCCCCTGAGAGTAGTAGAACAAAGATTGAATACTTTCCTGACAGCTCTTTAAATTATCTAACCAACGCTTTATGTTTGACTCACCTCGTTCAAACAGTTTACCCGTTAGATCGTTATCAAAACTGAAACAAAAATGTGACAAAATGTTCCAAGCCCCTGATAGTAGTAGAACAAAGATTGAAGACTTTCCTGACAGCTCTTTCAATTATCTAACCAACGCTTTATGTGTGACTCACCTTGTTCAAATAGTTTAGCCGCTAGAGCGTTAGCAAAGTTGAAACAAAAATGTGACTATTGCCAAGCCCCTGATAGGAATAGAAGAAAGACTGAAGACTTTCCTGAAAGCTCTTTAAATTATCTAACCAATGCTTTATGTTTGACCCAACTCGTTCCAATAGTTTAGCCGCTAGAGCGTTAGCAAAGTTGAAACAAAAATGTGACTTCTTCCATGCGCCTGATAGTAGTAGAACAAAGTTTAAAGACTTTCCTGAGAACCCTTTAAATTATCTAACCAATGCTTTATGTTTGACCCACTTCATTCTAATTGTTTAGCCGCTAGAGCGTAAGCAAAGTTGCAACAAAAATGTGACTATTACCAAGCCCCTGATAGGAGTAGAAGAAAGATTTAAGACTTTCCTGAGAGCTCTTTAAATTATCTAACCAATGCTTTATGTTTGACTAACCTCGTTCAAATAGTTTACCCGCTAGAGCATTAATAAAAGTGAAACAAAAATGTGACTATTTCCAAGCCCCTGATAGGAGTAGAATAAAGATTGAAGACTTTCCTGAGAGCTATTTAAATTATCTAACCAACGCTTTATGTTTGACCCAACTCGTTCCAATAGTTTAGCCGCTAGAGCGTTAGCAAAGTTGAAAAAAAATGTGACTATTTCCAAGCCCCTGATAGGAGTAGAAGAAAGATTGAAGACTTTTCTGAAAGCTCTTTAAACTATCTAACCAATGCTTTATGTTTGACTAACCTCGTTTAAATAGTTTACCCTCTAAAGCATTAATAAAAGTGAAACAAAAATGTGACTATTTCCAAGCCCCTGATAAGAGTAGAAGAAAGATTGAAGACTTTCCTGAGAGCTCTTTAAATTATCTAACCAACGCTTTATGTTTGACCCAACTCGTTTTAATTGTTTAGCCGCTAGAGCGTTAGCAAAGTTGAAACAAAAATGTGACTATTGCCAAGCCCCTGATAAGAAGAGAAGAAAGATTGAAGACTTTCCTGAGAGCCCTTTAAATTATCTAACCAATGCTTTATGTTTGACCCAACTCGTTCCAATAGTTTAGCCGCTAGAGCGTTAGCAAAGTTGAAACAGAAATGCGACTATTACCAAGCCCCTGATAGGTGTAGAAGAAAGATTGAAGACTTTCCTGGAAGCTCTTTAAATTATCTAACCAACGCTTTATGTTTGACCCAACTCGTTCTAATTTTTTAGCCGCTAGAGCGTTATCAAAAGTGAAACAAAAATGTGACTATTGCCAAGCCCCTGATAAGAATGGAATAAAGATTGAAGACTTTCCTGAGAGCTCTTTAAATTATCTAACCAACGCTTTATGTTTGACCCAACTCGTTCCAATAGTTTAGCCGCTAGAGCGTTAGCAAAGTTGAAGTAAAAATGTGACTATTTCCAAGCCCCTGCTAGGAGTAGAATAAAAATTGAAGGCTTTCCTGAGAGCTCTTTAAATTATCTAACCAACGCTTAATGTTTGACCCACCTTGTTCCAATAGTTTAGCCGCTAGAGCGTTAGCAAAGTTGAAACAAAAATGTGACTATTACCAAGCCTCTGATAGTAGTAGAACAAAGATTGAATACTTTCCTGACAGCGTTTTAAATTATCTAACCAACGCTTTATGTTTGACTCACCTCGTTTAAACAGTTTACCCGTTAGAGCGTTATCAAAAGTGAAACAAAAATGTGACTATTTCCAAGCCCCTGATAGTAGTAGAACAAAGATTAAAGACTTTCCTGACAGCTCTTTATATTATCTAACCAACGCTTTATGTGTGACTCACCTTGTTCAAATAGTTTATCCGAAAGAGCGTTAGCAAAGTTGAAACAAAAATGTGACTTCTTCCATGCGCCTGATAGTAGTAGAACAAAGATTAAAGACTTTCCTGAGAACCCTTTAAATTATCTAACCAATGCTTTATGTTTGACCCACTTCATTCTAATTGTTTAGCCGCTAGAGCGTAAGCAAAGTTGCAACAAAAATGTGACTATTACCAAGCCCCTGATAGGAGTAGAAGAAAGATTTAAGACTTTCCTGAGAGCTCTTTAAATTATCTAACCAATGCTTTATGTTTGACTAACCTCGTTCAAATAGTTTACCCGCTAGAGCATTAATAAAAGTGAAACAAAAATGTGACTATTTCCAAGCCCCTGATAGAAGTAGAATAAAGATTGAAGACTTTCCTGAGAGCTATTTAAATTATCTAACCAACGCTTTATGTTTGACCCAACTCGTTCCAATAGTTTAGCCGCTAGAGCGTTAGCAAAGTTGAAAAAAAATGTGACTATTTCCAAGCCCCTGATAGGAGTAGAAGAAAGATTGAAGACTTTTCTGAAAGCTCTTTAAACTATCTAACCAATGCTTTATGTTTGACTAACCTCGTTTAAATAGTTTACCCTCTAAAGCATTAATAAAAGTGAAACAAAAATGTGACTATTGCCAAGCCCCTGATAAGAAGAGAAGAAAGATTGAAGACTTTCCTGAGAGCTCTTTAAATTATCTAACCAACGCTTTATGTTTGACCCAACTCGTTTTAATTGTTTAGCGGTTAGAGCGTTAGCAAAGTTGAAACAAAAATGTGACTATTGCCAAGCCCCTGATAAGAAGAGAAGAAAGATTGAAGACTTTCCTGAGAGCCCTTTAAATTATCTAACCAATGCTTTATGTTTGACCCAACTCGTTCCAATAGTTTAGCCGCTAGAGCGTTAGCAAAGTTGAAACAGAAATGCGACTATTACCAAGCCCCTGATAGGTGTAGAAGAAAGATTGAAGACTTTCCTGAGAGCTCTTTAAATTATCTAACCAACGCTTTATGTTTGACCCAACTCGTTCTAATTTTTTAGCCGCTAGAGCGTTATCAAAAGTGAAACAAAAATGTGACTATTGCCAAGCCCCTGATAAGAATGGAACAAAGATTAAAGACTTTCCTGACAGCTCTTTATATTATCTAACCAACGCTTTATGTGTGACTCACCTTGTTCAAATAGTTTATCCGATAGAGCGTTAGCAAAGTTGAAACAAAAATGTGACTATTGCCAAGCCCCTGATAGGAATAGAAGAAAGACTGAAGACTTTCCTGAAAGCTCTTTAAATTATCTAACCAATGCTTTATGTTTGACGCACCTCGTTCCAATAGTTTAGCCGCTAGAGCGTTAGCAAAGTTGAAACAAAAATGTGACTATTTCCATGCGCCTGATAGTAGTAGAACAAAGATTGAAGACTTTTCTGAAAGCTCTTTAAATTATCTAACCAATGCTTTATGTTTGACTAACCTCGTTTAAATAGTTTACCCTCTAGAGCATTAATAAAAGTGAAACAAAAATGTGACTATTTCCAAGCCCCTGATAGGAGTAGAATAAAGATAGAAGGCTTTCCTGAGAGCTCTTTAAATTATCTAACCAACGCTTTATGTTTGACCCACCTCGTTCCAATAGTTTAGCCGCTAGAGCGTTAGCAAAGTTGAAACAAAAATGTGACTATTACCAAACCCCTGATAGTAGTAGAACAAAGATTGAATACTTTCCTGACAGCTCTTTAAATTATCTAACCAACGATTTATGTTTGACCCACCTCGTTCCAATAGTTTAGCCGCTAGAGCGTTAGCAAAGTTGAAACAAAAATGTGACTATTTCCATGCGCCTGATAGTAGTAGAACAAAGATTGAAGACTTTTCTGAAAGCTCTTTAAATTATCTAACCAATGCTTTATGTTTGACCCAACTCGTTCTAATTGTTTAGCCGCTAGAGCGTTAACAAAGTTGAAACAAAAATGTGACTATTGCCAAGCCCCTGATAAGAGTAGAAGAAAGATTGAAGACTTTCCTGAGAGCCCTTTAAATTATCTAACCAATGCTTTATGGTTGACCCAACTCGTTCCAATAGTTTAGCCGCTAGAGCGTTAGCAAAGTTGAAACAGAAATGTGACTATTACCAAGCCCCTGATACGAGTAGAAGAAAGATTGAAGACTTTCCTGAGAGCTCTTTAAATTATCTAACCAACGCTTTATGTTTGACCCAACTCGTTCTAATTGTTTAGCCGCTAGAGCGTTATCAAAAGTGAAACAAAAATGTGACTATTGCCAAGCCCCTGATAAGAATGGAATAAAGATTGAAGACTTTCCTGAGAGCTCTTTAAATTATCTAACCAACGCTTTATGTTTGACCCAACTCGTTTCAATAGTTTATCCGATAGAGCGTTAGCAAAGTTGAAACAAAAATGTGACTATTGCCAAGCCCCTGATAGGAATAGAAGAAAGACTGAAGACTTTCCTGAAAGCTCTTTAAATTATCTAACCAATGCTTTATGTTTGACCCACCTCGTTCCAATAGTTTAGCCGCTAGAGCGTTAGCAAAGTTGAAACAAAAATGTGACTATTGCCAAGCCCCTGATAGGAATAGAAGAAAGACTGAAGACTTTCCTGAAAGCTCTTTAAATTATCTAACCAATGCTTTATGTTTGACCCACCTCGTTCCAATAGTTTAGCCGCTAGAGCGTTAGCAAAGTTGAAACAAAAATGTGACTATTTCCATGCGCCTGATAGTAGTAGAACAAAGATTGAAGACTTTTCTGAAAGCTCTTTAAATTATCTAACCAACGCTTTATGTTTGACCCACCTCGTTCCAAAAGTTTAGCCGCTAGAGCGTTAGCAAAGTTGAAACAAAAATGTGACTATTGCCAAGCCCCTGATAGGAATAGAAGAAAGACTGAAGACTTTCCTAAAAGCTCTTTAAATTATCTAACCAATGCTTTATGTTTGACCCACCTCGTTCCAATAGTTTAGCCGCTAGAGCGTTAGCAAAGTTGAAAAAAAAATGTGACTATTTCCATGCGCCTGATAGTAGTAGAACAAAGTTTAAAGAGTTTCCTGAGAGCCCTATAAATTATCTAACCAATGCTTTATGTTTGACACACTTCATTCTAATTGTTTAGCCGCTAGAGCGTTAGCAAAGTTGAAACAAAAATGTGACTATTACCAAGCCCCTGATAGTAGTAGAAGTAGAAGTTGAAACAAAAATGTGACTATTGCCAAGCCCCTGATAGGAATAGAAGAAAGACTGAAGACTTTCCTGAAAGCTCTTTAAATTATCTAACCAATGCTTTATGTTTGACCCACCTCTTTCCAATAGTTTAGCCGCTAGAGCATTAGCAAAGTTGAAACAAAAATGTGACTATTTCCATGCGCCTGATAGTAGTAGAACAAAGATTAAAGACTTTCCTGAGAGCCCTTTAAATTATCTAACCAATGCTTTATGTTTGACCCACCTCGTTCTAATTGTTTAGCCGCTAGAGCGTTAGCTAAGTTGAAACAAAAATGTGACTATTACCAAGCCCCTGATAGGAGTAGAAGAAAGATTGAAAACTTTCCTGAGAGCTCTTTAAATTATCTATCCAATGCTTTATGTTTGACTCACCTCGTTCAAACAGTTTACCCGCTAGAGCGTTATCAAAGTTGAAACAAAACTGTGACTATTGCCCAGCCCCTGGCAGGAGTAGAAGAAAAATTGGGAACTTTCCTGAGAGCCCTTTAAATTATCTAACCAACGCTTTATGTGTGACTCACCTTGTTCAAATAGTTTATCCGATAGAGCGTTAGCAAAGTTGAAACAAAAATGTGACTATTGCCAAGCCCCTGATAGGAATAGAAGAAAGACTGAAGACTTTCCTGAAAGCTCTTTAAATTATCTAACCAATGCTTTATGTTTGACCCACCTCGTTCCAATAGTTTAGCCGCTAGAGCGTTAGCAAAGTTGAAACAGAAATGTGACTATTGCCAAGCCCCTGGTAGGAGTAGAAGAAAAATGATTTGAAGCATTTCGATATCGATTGCTAAATGTGTATATACAAGAAAATCGACTTTATACCTAAATATAACATTATGGAATTCTTCTACATGCACTGCCGTTATACCGCCATGGCTTTATGCCAACTTCAGTTCGTTAAAGAAGGTTTATTAACTTAAATATGTTAAACTAATGATTTGAAGCATTTCGATATCGCTTGCTAAATGTGTATATACAACAAAATCGACTTTATACCTAAATATAAGATAACGGAATTCTTTTAAATGCACGGCCGTTATGCCGTTAAGGCTTTATGCAGACTTCAGTAAGATAGAAAGGGTTAATTAACTTTAATATGTTAAACTAATTAGTTGAAGCATCTCGATATCGATTGCTAAATGTGTATATACAATAAAATCGACTTTATACGGAATTCTTCTACATGCACTGTCGTTATGCCGCCATGGCTTTATATCACCTTCATTACGTTAAAGAAGGTTAATTAACTTAAATATGTTAAAATAATGATTTGAAGCATTTCGATATCGATTGCTAAATGTGTATATACAACAAAATCGACTTTATACCTAAATATAAGATTACGTAATTCTTCTAAATGCTTTGCCGTTATGCCGTTAAGGCGTTTATAGACTTCAGTAAGATAAAGAGGGTTAATTAACTTGAATTTGTTAAACTAATGATTTGAAGCATTTCGATATCGACTGCTAGATGCGTATATACAACAAAATCGACTTTATACCCAAATATAAGATTACGGAATTCTTCTACATGCACTGTCGTTATGCCGCCATGGCTTTATATCACCTTCATTACGTTAAAGAAGGTTAACTAACTTAAATATGTTAAACTAATGATTTGAAGCATTTCAATATCGATTGCTAAATGTGTATGTACAACAAAATCGACTTTATACCTAAATATAAGATAACGGAATTCATTTAAATATTCTGCCGTTATGGCTTTATGTAAACTTTAGTAAGATAAAGAAGGTTAATTAACTTAAATATGATAAACCAGTTATCTGATGCATTTCGATATCGATTGCTTAATGTGTAAATATAAGAAAATCGATTTTATAACTGAATATAAGATTACGGAATTCTTCCAAATGCACTGCCGTTATACCGTTATGGCTTTATGTACACTTCAGTGAGAAAAATAAGGTTAATTAACTTTAATATGTTAAACTAATGAGTTGAACCATCTCGATATCGATTGCTTATGTGTATATACAACAAAATCGACTTTATACCTAAATATAAGATTACGGAATTCTTCCAAATGCACTGTCGTTATGCCGCCATGGCTTTATATCAACTTCAATACGTTAAAGAAGGTTAATTGATTTAAATATGTTAAAATAATGGTTTGAAGCATTTCGTTATCGATTGCTAAATGTGTATATACAAGAAAATCGACTTTATACCTAAATATAAGATTACGGAATTCTTCTAAATGCACTGCCGTTATGCCGCCATGGCTCTAAGCCAACTTCAGATCGTTTAAGAAGTTTTATTAACTTAAATATGTTAAACTAATGAGTTGAACCAACTCGATATTGATTGCTAATGTGTATATACAACAAAATCGACTTTATACCTAAATATAAGATTACGGAATTCTTCCAAATGCACTGCAATTATACCGTTATGGCTTTATGTTAACTTCAGTTAGTTAAAGAAGGTTAACGATCTTAAATATGTTAAACGAATGATTTGAAGCATTTCGATATCGATAGCTAAAGGCGTATAGAAGAAAATCGACTTTTTACCTAAATATAAGTTTACGGAATTCTTCCAAATGCACTGGTGTTATACCGTTTTGGCTTTATGTAAACTTCGGTAAGATAACGAAGGTTAATTAACTTAAATATGTTAAACTAATGATTTGAAGCATTTCGATATCGATTGCTAAATGCGTAAATACAAGAAAATCGACTATATACCTAAATATAAGATTACGGAATTCTTCTACATGCACTGTCGTTATGCCGCCATGGCTTTATATCACCTTCATTACCTTAAAGAAAGTTAATTAACTTAAATATGTTAAACTAATGATTTGAAGCATTTCGATATCGATTGCTAAATGTGTATATACAACAAAATCGACTTTATACCTAAATATAAGATTACGAAATTCTTCCAAATGTACTGTCGTTATGCCGCCATGGCTTTATAACGACTTCAATACGTTAAAGAAGGTTAATTAACTTAAATATGTTAACCTAGAGATTTGAAGCATTTCGATATCGATTGCTAGATGCGTAAATACAAGAAAATTGACTTTATACCTAAATATAAGATTACGGAATTCTTCTAAATGCACTGTCGTTATGCCGGCATGGCTTTATATCACCTTCATTACCCTAAAGAAGGTTAACTAACTTAAATATGTTAAACTAATGGTTTGAAGATTTTCGATATCGGTTGCTAAATGTGTATATACAGGAAAATCGACTATATACCTAAATATAAGATTACGGAACTCTTCTACCTGCACTGTCGTTATGCCGGCATGGCTTTATATCACCTTCATTACCTTAAAGAAGGTTAACTAACTTAAATATGTTAAACTAATGATTTGAAGCATTTCGATATCGGTTGCTAAATGTGTATGTACAACAAAATCGACTTTATACCTAAATATAAGATAACGGAATTCATATATATATATACTGCCGTTATGCCGTTATGGCTTTATGTAAACTTTAGTAAGATAAAGAAGGTTAATTAACTTAAATATGCTAAACCAGTTATCTGATGCATTTCGATATCGATTGCTTAATGTGTAAATACAAGAAAATCGACCCTATACCTAAATATAAGATTACGGAATTCTTCCAAATGCACTGCCGTTATACTGTTATGGCTTTATGTACACTTCAGTGAGAAAAATAAGGTTAATTAACTTAAATATGTTAAACTAATGAGTTGAACCATCTCGATGTCGATTGCTTATGTATATATAAAAGAAAATCGACTTTATACCTAAATATAAGACTACGGAATTCTTTGAAATGTACTGTCGTTATGCCGCCATGGCTTTATATCAACTTCAATACGTTAAAGAAGATTAATTAACTTAAATTTGTTAAACTAATGGTTTGAAGCATTTCGATATCGATAGCTAAATGTGTATATACAAGAAAATCGACTTTATACCTAAATATAAGATTGCGGAATTCTTCTAAATGCACTGCCGTTATGCCGCCATGGCTTTAAGCCAACTTCAGATCGTTAAAGAAGGTTTATTAACTTAAATATGTTAAACTAATGATTTGAAGCATTTCGTTATCGACTGCTAAATGTGTATATACAACAAAATCGACTTTATACCTAAATATAAGATTACGGAATTCTTCTGCATGCACTGTCGTTATGCCGCCATGGCTTTATATCACCTTCATTACGTTAAAGAAGGTTAACTAACTTAAATATGCTAAACTAATGATTTGAAGCATTTCGATATCGATTGAAAAATGTGTATGTACAACAAAATCGACTTTATACCTAAATATAAGATAACGGAATTCATATAAATATACTGCCGTTATGCCGTGATGGCTTTATGTAAACTTCAGTAAGATAAAGAAGGTTAATTAAGCTAAATATGCTAAACGGGTTATTTGAAGCATTTCGATATCGATTGCAAAATGTGTATATACAAGAAAATCGAATTTATGCCTAAATTTAAGACTACGGAATTCTTCCAAATGCAGTGCGGTTATGGCTTTATGTCAACTTCAGTAAGATAAAGAAGGTTTGTTAACTGAAATATGTTAAACTAATGATTGGGAGCATTTCGATATCGATTGCGAAATGTATATATACAAGAAAATCGACTTTATACCTAAATATAAAATTATAACATTACGGAGTTCTTCTAAATGCACTGCCGTTATACCGTTAAGTCTTTATGTAGACTTCAGTATGCTTAAAAATGTTTATTAACTTAATATGTTAAACTAATGATTTGAAGCATTTCGATATCGATAGCTAAAAGTGTATATACAAGAAAATCGACTTTATGCCTAAATATAAGATTACGGAATTCTTCTAAATGCACTGCCGTTATGCCGCCATGGCTATAAGTCAACTTCCGTTCGTTAAAGAAGGTTTATTAACTTAAACATGTTAAACTAATGATTTGAAGCATTTCGATATCGATTGCTGAATGTGTATATACAAAAAAATCGACTTTATACATAAATATAAGATTACGGAATTCTTCTAAATGCCCTGTCGTTATGCCGCCATGGCTTTATATCACCTTCATTACGTTAAAGAAGGTTAACGAACTTAAATATGTTAAACGAATGATTTGAAGCATTTCGATATCGATAGCTAAATGTGTATATACAAGAAAATCGACTTTTTACCTAAATATAAGTTTACGGAATTCTTCTGCATGCACTGCCGTTAGGCCGTTATGGCTTTATGTTAACCTCAGTTCGTTAAAGAAGGTAAATTAACTTAAATATGTTAA
>JAPZAG010003365.1:0-11038 GCA_027475135.1 Bactrocera correcta | reverse complement strand
TGGAAAACTTTTTCATTTGTGAAGGGTATGATAGCTTGGGTGCAACTGAAGTTAACGTTTTGTCTTGTTATACCCTGAACAGGGTACATTAAGTTTGCCACGAAGTTTGTAACACCCAGAAGAAAGCGTAAGAGACCCTATAAAGTACATATATATAAATGATCAATATATTGGGCTGAGTCGATTTAGCCATGTAAGCCAGTCTGTCCGTCTGTCTGTATATATACGGCCTAGTCCCTCAGTTTTTAATGTATCGTTTTGAAATTCGAAGTCATTTTCTCTTCAGGAAACTGCTCATTTGTCGGAGCTCCCGATATCGTACCACTATAACATATAGCTGCTTAACAAACTGAACGACCGGAATCACGGGCTTGTTTGGAAAACTATCACATTTGACAAGATATATTCACGAAATTCGGTATATATTATTTTCTAAGGTCACAATGTAATCTCCGAAGAAATTGTGCAGATCGGTTAACTATAGCATATAGCTGCCATACAAACTGAACACATATGTAGTTACTAAAATAAATGCACCTGTGAAGGGTATATTAGCTTCGGTGCAGCCGAAATTAACGTTTTTCCTTGTTTTCTTTCATTCCAACCTGATTGGTAATCAAAGTAATTAATAACATTGTAATTAACGGGTGATTTTTTTGAGGTTAGGATTTTCATGCATTAGTATTTGACAGATTACGTGGGATTTCAGACATGGTGTCAAAGAGAAAGATGCTCAGTATGCTTTGACATTTCATCATGAATAGACTTACTAACGAGCAACGCTTGCAAATCATTGAATTTTATTACCAAAATCAGTGTTCGGTTCGAAATGTGTTTCGCGCTTTACGTCCGATTTATGGTCTACATAATCGACCAAGTGAGCAAACAATTAATGCGATTGTGACCAAGTTTCGCACTCAGTTTACTTTATTGGACATTAAACCAACCACACGAATGCGTACAGTGCGTACAGAAGAGAATATTGCGTCTGTTTCTGAGAGTGTGGCTGAAGACCGTGAAATGTCGATTCGTCGCCGTTCGCAGCAATTGGGTTTGTGTTATTCGACCACATGGAAGATTTTACGCAAAGATCTTGGTGTAAAACCGTATAAAATACAGCTCGTGCAAGAACTGAAGCCGAACGATCTGCCACAACGTCGAATTTTCAGTGAATGGGCCCTAGAAAAGTTGGCAGAAAATCCGCTTTTTTATCGACAAATTTTGTTCAGCGATGAGGCTCATTTCTGGTTGAATGGCTACGTAAATAAGCAAAATTGCCGCATTTGGGGTGAAGAGCAACCAGAAGCCGTTCAAGAACTGCCCATGCATCCCAAAAAAATGCACTGTTTGGTGTGGTTTGTACGCTGGTGGAATCATTGGACCGTATTTTTTCAAAGATGCTGTTGGACGCAACGTTACGGTGAATGGCGATCGCTATCGTTCGATGCTAACAAACTTTTTGTTGCCAAAAATGGAAGAACTGAACTTGGTTGACATGTGGTTTCAACAAGATGGCGCTACATGCCACACAGCTCGCGATTCTATTGCCTTTTTGAGGGAAAACTTCGGACAACAATTCATCTCAAGAAATGGACCCGTAAGTTGGCCACCAAGATCATGCGATTTAACGCCTTTAGACTATTTTTTGTGGGGCTACGTCAAGTCTAAAGTCTACAGAAATAAGCCAGCAACTATTCCAGCTTTGGAAGACAACATTTCCGAAGAAATTCGGGCTATTCCGGCCGAAATGCTCGAAAAAGTTGCCCAAAATTGGACTTTCCGAATGGACCACCTAAGACGCAGCCGCGGTCAACATTTAAATGAAATTATCTTCAAAAAGTAAATGTCATGAACCAATCTAACGTTTCAAATAAAGAACCGATGAGATTTTGCAAATTTTATGCTTTTTTTTTTTTAAAAAAAGTTATCAAGCTCTTAAAAAATCACCCTTTAGATATTAGAGCTTCGATGCTCTCGCTGTAAGAAATCTCAAAGACAATCACTGTGATTCATTAATGTTTGGGGAATACATATATGTATTTGGCGATGTGAAATAAATCTGTAAAACCACTGTCTGTTTTCTTCATACAATAGTTTTTGCAAAAGTTTTTAAATTTAAATTTTTTTCTACTTAATAGCCTTATCACAATCAACAAATTAAAATACACTGAAGTGAGCAACTGCAGCTTCTCGTCAAAGCAAAGCCAATACAAAAGCAACAACTTCTCAAAGCAAATTACCTGCTGCAAATCGCCTATAAACGGCACAAAGCAAACGACAGATAGAGCGCAAAAAATAATACGCAATAGAAAATATTATAAAAGTAATGGAATAAAGGGAAAATAAAAATATAAAAATAATATAAAATCCATGAGAAAGCCTGTGGCAATTTCGCATTTAAACACACATAAAAGCCTGACAAACAACAAAACCAAACTGCACTAACGTGTATATAATACAGAGGTATACATAGCTACAGTGATTTATAAAATTTTTCACAACACTCCACACATACACACACAAATGTGCTTATAACTCGAGTAAGCCCTGCTGCACAAAGCACTCAATCGCCCGCCCCCCTGGCGCACCTTTCGTGCCCCCCACGACATTCCCTTTACACTACAGTGCGGCATAAGCCTCTGTGGTCACACTAACCCCACCGCTCCAGGGGTCGACTGACCACCCTAGCACACCGACACCACCGCGCACATGTGTTTTATGTAGTTAAAGTTAATCAAATCGTAATTACCAGAAATATTGCTCCGGGCATCGAAAACATTTTAAAAGCAAACTTGTTTAGTAAATATAAGTACTCAGGCGCATATGGGCCGCACTGCGCTGTGTGTGCATGTGGTGCAGTGCAAAAATATAGTAGGTGCACATCACACTCGCCTTCACACACTTACATATTTATAGAATTATACCTGCAGCCATATTTTGACGACGAACAGCGTCCAACACTCGTCTACGAACATGCGATTGGCAAATGCACATTAGCACAGCTGTGAGGCAAGGCATTTTTTGTGTGTTCTTTTCTTCTAATACTTGTATAAATGCATGTATGTATGTATGAGTGTATGTTGTGTGCATGTATCGTGGCAAAAATTTAAACAAAACATTGAAATGAAAACAATAAATAAAAAATTAGCAATAAAAATACTTGTATATACTCATGTATGTATGTCTGTATGTATTATATAATATGTGTGCGGGTATATACATATGTATGCATGTATGTGACGATATGACAGGCAGTTAAGGTTGGTTGGAGGTGTTGGTGCGGTAGGTGGAACACAATCGCCGGCGGCCAAGTGGACAAAGCATCATCGTCATGACACAACCGGTTGCAAATGTAGCAAGACAAATTGACCACCGCATTGGGCTCGGAAAGCTAATAAATACTTACACTAGTGTGAGCCAATTCAAGAATTATATGGATATTAAAAGTTATTTAAGCATTTGTGTTTAGCCTACTGCTCTAAGATTGGAGAAGTTTATGTAAAGTCACTTTGTATTGAATTTACTAAAAAGGTTCTCTGGCCACTCTTGAAATCATTTCAACTAACAATTTTAAAATATTAAACTACAATCTTTTTCCAGTAAAAAAATGAGTCTGTGATTAAAGGCCTTACATTTATATAGCGCTTTAGTTGAGCAAAGCTTTTATCTCAGAGCAATCTTCTATCGGCTAACTTCGCACCTCGAGCTGTATATTTTCTGTGATTACTCCTAGAATGTCTTAAAACCAATTAGTAATTATATAAACAAGAAACACCCTTCACGAAAAAAAAAAGATTTCCATGCAAGGACTTCATTCCAATCGATCAGTTTATATGACAGCTATATACTGTAGTGGTTCGGTATCGACGGTTCCAACAAACGAGCAGCTTATTGGGAAGAGAAGGGATGTGTGCACAATTTCATATATATTTTAAGAACTAAGAGACTATACACTGGTAGGTAGACAGACGACCATAACTAAATTGACTCAGCTGATCATGCTAATCATTTATATACATATATTGTATGAGTCTCCCACGTTTTCTTCCGTTATAAGCTTCGGACCATATTCAGGGTATATGATTAAGTCTGTGATCCGGGTCTTATTTTATATAAAGCTTCAGTTGAGCAAAGCTTCTCTCTCAGAGCAATATTCTATTCGAAATGTATCTAACTTTGAGCTTTATATTTTGCTGTTACTCATAGAATATCTTAAAACCAAAAAAGGCTACCAAAAGCTTACTAAGGCTTTTATCTAGTTTCTGTTTATTTCTCAAACAAGGGTGTTAACACTACAACTGTCATAGTTTCCGCTACAAAGTAGCGTTTGATGTCTCTTTCTAGTCGAAACTAACCACGAGGCAATCTGCAAGGATTTATCTACCTCTGGAAACGGTTAAATTAATTCGTCACCAAAATCGGAGGACTAAATACGATTGTGGAATACTGAATTGCGGACTTTCTGTGCGTTTGTGAGTGGTTTGCCGTAAGGGAAACCGAGTATCTGTTCAAATCATTGATGAAACATCCTAAAATTGTTTGAGGCTGATCGACTTTGCCGGGTATAGAAATATGGTTCACTGTAGTACCAGATTCTGAGGTCCTAACATTGACTTGGACCACTCTTGTAGCAGCGAAGGTACGCACGTCAACAAATACAAGGAAGGTTCCACGTCGAGAAACTGCAATCACAACAGACACTCATCTTGCACTCCTACTCTCTGATTTTACTTCGGTGAATGCTTACTTTCAACCCAATATTTGCAGCAGAGTTATTTAATTTGTTGCCTATTAAATTATTTGTCGATAGTAACATCAACCAAATATGTAAACTTCTATTTTTGTATTCGCACATCGGTACATCTTTCAACATTAACATTTCAGTCAGTTACGTAATACCGGAAGTCAGTAGCACAGAAACACAAACGGTAGCCAAGTGATTAGCTGAAACTATTTGCTTGTCAATAAAAATGCAACAAGCTGCTATATACTCGCATGTACCAGTTCTACTTTGTCCACCACCGGTATATCTAAATAATTCTGCAACGATTTACTACACGACTCTTAACCAGTCGGTCTTAAATATACTCCACTGAACTGGGTCCGTTGACTTTGTACAACATTCGTGTATAAATGCTAAGAACAATTGTTTGTGAGAAACGCCTGGAGCGCTCCGATGTCAAGTAAGTTACGAGCTATCAAGTAGGCAGAGCCGGTTGCCAGCCTCCGCCACTAGAAGGTGGTGTTGGCGCAATGAGCAGAGTGCTCCGATTATCAAACGCAACATTAAGTTGAATTACTTTCGCAGTCAAGAAATCAACGAGCCAAGGAGTTGAACATCTATACATCAACTGCATACGTCCATCCATCCAATCATTTCTCTAATCCCACTTACTACTCTACTACCAATGTCTTAAGCATCCCTCTCTCTCCTCTCTGTTCTCTGCTGACATTGTTACAACATGTGAGAATGAAATTTAGATATTATGATGATTTGATATCATAGGCAGTTGCATTGGCATTGTCTAGTTATTTATATAATTTTGACACAAGTAACCTAACCCAGTAAACAAATTGCAAAATTTTAAATTAATTAAGGAATACTTGCACCCAATTTCAAGAGCTATTCTTAGTATTTTATTGGTGGACAATAATAACTTAAGCTCAAAATGTAGCTCAGCTATCTAACGTAGGAAGGCGCATTGATATTTGACGAGGTATTTAGCACAAACTTTCCGAAACTTATTTTTCTCTTTAGTTATTTCTTATATTGCTTCCTGAATATAGATATGTTATAAAGGTTTATTCAGTGTTTATGACCAAAACTCTAAAATGCCAAGCTTATTCAGCTGACATGTTCTCATCTTCGGACACATATGACAAATTCTCAATATAATCAAACGTTAGCTGGCACAAGTTTTTATTCCACATATTTGGGTAGTTGAACCAGAAATCGGTAAAATAATTACATTTTGTCTACGGAATTGTATTATTTGTGCAAAACTAGAGTTAGGCTTACAGTGCTTGCACAATTCGAGATCCCTGTGTTGCTGAGTGGGTAGTGCAATAACGGGCGTAAGTGCCCTTAGTCTACCATATGGGTGTTTCCGTGTATCTAAATACGAGTGTGGTACGTTTAGGGCTTTTGCAAAGCGCAAACCTGGCAAATCAAATTTTCTCACTTCTCCCCATTTTAATGTAGGTATCTGTGACTAATATACATTAATTAACTAATACTCTTCTCAAATTAACTAAAGTGAGAAAAGTTCTCTGATCGCCATTTACTTGGAGAAGAGAAAGAAAAACGATTTTTTTACACATGGCTCAAGCATCTCACGACTTCCGGCATTTGACCAAGTATCCTCTGGGTAGCCTAATAACATCCGTTTGAAAGCAAGCTGAAGTGAGAAGGTGAAACATCCCCTACATAGGGTTGTGCGCTGGGTTTTTAGGACCGCCGCATAAAAAACACTACCAATGAAAAACAAGAAAAACGTAAATTTCGGCAGTACCGAAGCTAATATACCCTTCACAGGTGCATTTCTTTTAGTAACTAGGTGTCCAGTTTGTATGGAAGCTATATGCTGTAGTAATCCGATCTGAACAATTTTATTGGAGATTATGTTATTACCATGCCATCCATGTCAAATTTCGTGAAGATACCACGTCAAATGCGAAAGTTTTCCATACAAGCCCTTGATTCCGATCGTTCGGTTTGAAGGACAGCTATACGTTATAGTTAACCGATTTGAACAATTTCTTCGTATATTACATTACTATCTTAAAAAAAATAACCTGTGCCAACTTTTGTGAAGATACATTGTCGAATGTGAAAGTTTTCCATACAAGAACTTGATTCCGATCGCTCAGTTTGTATGGCAGCTGTATGTTATAGGGGTCTGATATCTGTAGTTCCGACAAATGAGTAGCTTCTTGAAAAGAAAATGACGTTTGCAAAATTTCAAAACGATATCTTAAAAACTGGGGACTAGTTTGTATATATACAAACAGACAGACGGACATGGCACAATCGACTCAACTCAACATATTGATCATTTATATATATACTATATAGGGTGTCCGAACTTCCTTCTGGGTGTTACAAACTTCGTGACAAACTTAATATAACCTGTTCAGGGTATAATTACCAACAGCCTCGGAAGAGAAATCATCCTTTTGAAGACGACCATGGCAAACGAAATAAGGACTACGAATTGAGGGCATGCACCTAGAATGTTCAGTCCCTTATTTGGGAAGGTGCCGTCGGACAGCTGGTTGATGTCCTCGTGAAAATAAAGGCTTACATATGGTTATCTATGGTACTACATTCCAGCACAAGAAAATACATCAAGCTACCTGGCTGTCTCCGGATCGAAAAGCCACCAACCAGATCGATCATATTGTGATAGACCGAAGACACTTCTCCAGTGTTCTAGACGTGCGTACGCTCCGAGGTTCTACATCGGTTTGGACCACTATCTTCAAAACAGACAGCCGAACGCCTTTTTTTCTAGGCATGCATTCCTGCTCTCTAGGAGCACTCGTCAACAACTCGGTCTAAGGAAACTGCAGGTATGACGAGGTGTATCATGTTGCAGCGGAGAGAATATAGGCTGCCTACCTTTCAACGTTACGATCGACAACAACATGTACGGGATGGGATAGATACCGAGAGTTGAAGTGGGAAGCGAGCCGCATTTGCAGACAGAAAAAGAAAGAGGTCGAAATGAGTACGAAGAGCTTGGTAAGCTGGCCGACACGGGTAATGCTCGAAAATTCTATGAAAAAATGCGGCGGCTTACACAAGATTTCAAGACCGGAGTATACTCTTATAGAACCCCCTAAGGTGATCTAGTCACCGATGCACAGAGCATACTTAAATTATGGAGGAAAAACTTCTCCAGCCTGCTAAAAGGCAGTGAACGTATAACGACTATGAGGAAGTTCGAATAGCAATTACCCGCCTGAAGAACAACAAAGCGGCGGAGGCCAATGGATTGCCAGCCGAGCTATTCAAACATGGCGGCGAAAAACTGAAAAAGAGCATGCATCAGCTTCTTTTTAAAATATGGGCGGGCAAAAACATGCCCAACGATTGGAATTAAGCGTGCTCTGCCCAATACACAAAAAGGGAGACAATCTGCGCCAACTACCGTGGGATTAGCCTCCTCAACATCGCATATAAGGTTCTATTCGCGTATTGTTTGAGTCAACAAACTGATTAGACCTTATCAGTGTGGCTTTAGACCTGGCAAATCAACAACCGATCAGATATTCACCATGCGCCAAATCTTGGAAAAGACCCGTGAAAGGAGAATCGGCACACACCACCTCTTTGTCGATTTCAAAGCAGCTTTCGACAGCACAAAAAGGAGCTGCCTTTCTGTCGCGATGTCTGAATTTGGTATCCCTGCAAAACTAATACGGCTGTGTAAACTGACGTTGAGGAAAACCAAAAGCTCCGTCAGTATCGGGAAGAACCTCTCCGAGCCGTTCGATACCAAACGAGGTTTCAGACAAGGCGACTCCCTACCGTGCGACTTCTTCAATCTGCTGCTGGAGAAAATAATTCGAGCTGCAGAACTTAAGGTACAATCTTTTATAAGAGTGTACAGCTGCTGGCGTATGCTGATGATATTGATCGGCCTCAACACCCGCGCCGTTAGTTCTGCTTTCTCCATCCTGGACAAGGAAGCAACGCAAATGGGTCTGTCAGTGAACGAGGGCAAGACGAAATTCTCCTGTCATCAAATAAACAGTCGTCGCACTCGCGACTTGGCTCTCACGTCACCGTTGACAGTAATAACTTTGAAGTTGTAGATAGTATATTTGGGAACTGGTATAAACACTAACAACAATGTCAGCCTGGACATCCAACGCAGGATAACTCTTGCCAACAGATGCAACTTCGGACTGAGTAGGCAATTGAGATGTAAAGTCCTCTCTCGATGATCAAAAGCTAAACTCTATAAGTCACTCATAATTCCCGTCCTGCTGTATTGTGCAGATGCTTGGATGATGACATCAACTGATGAGTCGACGTTGCGAGTTTTCAAGAGAAAGGTTCTGCGAAAGATTTACGGTACTTTGCGCATTGGCCACGGCGACTATGGCATTTTGGTTTGGGGTCAATCGCGTCAAATCTCTACTGGTACCGAAAACATTGATTTTTTTGGGTAAAATGCGTCGCGTTGAAGTGTGTGAAGCGATGCTTTCCGACTACCAGGGTGTCATGAAATCCAATCCAAAAGAGAGCCGAGACCAAAAAAATCGCGCCAAAGTCGCTCAAAAATCAAGGTCATGTTGACTGTTTTCTTCGATTATCGTGGTGTTGTGCATTATGAATTCCTTCCAACCGGTCAAACAGTCAACATGGAATATTATTTGAACGTTATGCGTCGTTTGCGTAACGCTATCCGGCTAAAAAGCCGGAATTGTGGAAAGACAATTCTTGGTTTTTACACCACGATAATGCACCATCCCACACTGCCCTCGTAATTCGTGATCATTTCGCCAAAAACTCAACCCATATCGTTCCGCAACCACCGTATTCACCAGATCTGGCGCCGTGCGACTTCTGGCTCTTCACCAAGCTCAAAAGACCGCTCCGGGAACACCATTTTTATACAATAGAGGAGATTCAAGCCGCAGCGAAAACGGAACTGAAGGCCATCCCGGAAAGTGACTACAACCAATGTTTCGAAGATTGGAAAATCCGTTGGCATAAGTGCATTGCATCGGGAGGGGATTGCTTTGAAGGAGGTGAAATTGATTTGGAAGAACAAATAAAGAATTTTCAAAATAAATACAATGTCACCTTATTTTTTGCTACACTTTGTAACTTTAGTGGTAACTTAGCATTATTTATTATATTCATAAATGGAGAAAGTCTTAAATTTTGTTTCTGAAATAAAATGGCAAATTCCTGGATTATATTTTTGGGGTAATTTCACCCATTTCCCTCCTCTGAATCCACCACCGTAACATATGGGAGTTTGAGTAGTATCGACCAGGTTTTATCTATTAACTATTATCATGCCAGATAATAAAAAAAATGGAGTAAAGTCACCTGCAAGTTCGAAAATCTTTATATACTATATATAGTATTTTTTTATTTTATATTTTTGATACACATAATATATTTACTATTGCCAGAAAAGGATTCTTTCTCAATTTCAATTGCTTATCCCATACTTTGACAAGAGTATAAAATGTTCGGTTTTCACCAGAACTTAGACCCTGCTTACTTGTTAAAAATGCTTATTAATTTTTCCCACATCTGATCTTCTACTCAGTTAACCAAATATCATCTTCTCTAACACTCTTACAAAACCTAGTTCCCACCTCATTAACTGCTCTCCCACAAATGTATGTATACAAATATAAATATGTGTATATGTGTATATATCATCATCCAAACACAAAATATTATTATCGCGCTAAAATCGTTAATGTTGCACTAATGGGAGCATTCAAGAGTAAAATAAAAAGCACGAGAACGTGCTGTCATCTCTGGTACTTCAGTATAGGCACATTCATACATACATATGTGTGAATGAATGTATAAGTGCGGTTGTGAGAAATGCATGAAATGAGGTTGATCGGTATGTGAAAGGAAATGTGATTGGTTCCCAACAACCGCGTATTCCCCAAAGCTCTGCGTGGCATAAACAACACACAACCACACACACTAATACTCAGAGTTGTTCACAATTGCACGGTGATAAGCGCACAAGAATTTATGTAAAAGATATGTATGTGCATCGCAAGCCGGCGTTTATTGCACTTACTCCCATGCATGTGAATGTACATACATACATATGTACATATGTATGTGTTTGTACATATGTGTGCATGGGATTACATTGAAATAATTACCCATATTTCACCGGCTAAAGGCGACTCATCTTCAGTGTTGCGTTACAGCGACGACGATTTTGGCTATCGCTTATTATCGTGCTCTTGTTGCCTCGTCGCCTGTCGCTTTGTTATTGTGGCCACGGCTGTGTATTTAGTGTCAATCACAACAACAATAATA
>JAPZAG010003364.1:0-11051 GCA_027475135.1 Bactrocera correcta | reverse complement strand
AAGCGTTGGTTAGATAATTTAAAGAGCTCTCAGGAAAGTCTTCAATCTTTATTCTACTCCTATCAGGGGCTTGGAAATAGTCACATTTTTGTTTCACTTTTATAACGCTCTAGCGGGTAAACTATTTGAACGAGGTTAGTCAAACATAAAGCATTGGTTAGATAATTTAAAGAGCTCTCAGGAAAGTCATAAATCTTTCTTCTACTCCTATCAGGGGCTTGGTAATAGTCACATTTTTGTTTCAACTTTGCTAACGCTCTAGCGGCTAAACTATTGGCACGATTTGGGTGTCAAACATAAAGCGTTGGTTAGATAATTTAAAGAGCTCTCAGGAAAGTCATCAATTTTTATTCTACTCCTATCAGGGGCTTGGAAATAGTCACATTTTTGTTTCACTTTTATTAATGCTCTAGCGGGTAAACTATTTAAACGAGGTTAGTCAAACATAAAGCATTGGTTAGATAATTTAAAGAGCTCTCAGGAAAGTCTTCAATCTTTCTTCTACTCCTATCAGGGTCTTAGTAATAGTCACATTTTTGTTTCAACTTTGTTAACGCTCTAGCGGCTAAACTATTGGAACGAGTTGGGTCAAACATAAAGCGTTGGTTAGATAATTTAAAGAGCTCTCAGGAAAGTCTTCAATCTTTATTCTACTCCTATCAGGGGCTTGGAAATAGTCACATTTTTGTTTCAACTTTGATAACGCTCTAGCGGCTAAACTATTGGAACGAGTTGGGTCAAACATAAAGTATTGGTTAAATAATTTAAAGGGCTCTCAAGAAGGTCTTCAATCTTTCTTCTACTGTTATCAGGGGCTTGGCAATAGTCACATTTTTGTTTCAACTTTGCTAACGCTCTAGCGGCTAAACAATTAGAACGAGTTGGGTCAAACATAAAGCGTTGGTTAGACAATTTAAAGAGCTCTCAGGAAAGTCTTCAATCTTTCTTCTACTCCTACCAGGGGTTTGGAAATAGTCACATTTCTGTTTCACTTTTGATAACGCTCTGAGGCTAAACTATTTGAATGAGGTGGGTCGAACATAAAGCATTGGTTAGATAATTTAAAGAGCTCTCAAGAAAGTCTTCAATCTTTATTCTACTCCTATCAGGGGCTTGGAAATAGTCACATTTTTGTTTCAACTTTGCTAACGCTTTAGCGGCTAAACTATTGGAACGAGTTGGGTCAAACATAAAGCGTTGGTTAGATAATTTAAAGAGCTCTCAAGAAAGTCTTCAATCTTTATTCTACTCCTATCAGGGGCTTGGAAATAGTCACATTTTTGTTTCAACTTTGCTAACGCTCTAGCGGCTAAACTGTTTGAACGAGGTGGGTCAAACATAAAGCATTGGTTATATAATTTAAAGAGCTTTCAGGAAAGTCTTCAGTGTTTTTCTATTCCTATCAGTCACATTTTTGTTTCAACTTTGCTAACGCTCTAGCGGCTAAACTATTGGAACGAGTTGGGTCAAACATAAAGCGTTGGTTAGCTAATTTAAAGAGCTCGCAGTAAAGTCTTCAATCTTTATTCTACTCCTATCAGGGGCTTGGAAATAGTCACATTTTTGTTTCAACTTTGCTAACGCTCTAGCGGCTAAACTATTGGAACGAGTTGGGTCAAACAAAAAGTGAGGGTTAGATAATTTAAAGAGCTCTCAGGAAAGTCTTCAATCTTTATTCTACTCCTATCAGGGGCTTGGAAATAGTCACATTTTTGTTTCACTTTTGATAACCTCTAGCGGGTAAACTGTTTGAACGAGGTTAGTCAAACATAAAGTATTTGTTATAAAATTTAAAGAGCTCTCAGGAAAGTATACAATCTTTCTTCTACTCCTATCAGGGGCTTGGTAATAGTCACATTTTTGTTTCAACTTTGCTAACACTCTAGCGGCTAAACAATTAGAACGAGTTGGGTCAAACATAAAGCGTTGGTTAGATAATTTAAAGAGATCTCAGGAAAGTCTTCAATTTTTATTCTACTCCTATCAGGGGCTTGGAAATAGTCACATTTTTGTTTCACTTTTATTAATGCTCTAGCGGGTAAACTATTTAAACGAGGTTAGTCAAACATAAAGCATTGGTTAGATAATTTAAAGAGCTCTCAGGAAAGTCATAAATCTTTCTTCTACTCCTATCAGGGTCTTGGTAATAGTCACATTTTTGTTTCAACTTTGCTAACGCTCTAGCGGCTAAACTATTGGAACGAGTTGGGTCAAACATAAAGCGTTGGTTAGATAATTTAAAGAGCTCTCAGGAAAGTCTTCAATCTTTATTCTACTCCTATCAGGGGCTTGGAAATAGTCACATTTTTGTTTCAACTTTGCTAACGCTCTAGCGGCTAAACTATTGGAACGAGTTGGGTCAAACATAAAGCGTTGGTTAGATAATTTAAAGAGCTCTCAAGAAAGTCTTCAATCTTTATTCTACTCCTATCAGGGGCTTGGAAATAGTCACATTTTTCTTTCACTTTTATTAATGCTCTAGCGGGTAAACTATTTAAACGAGGTTAGTCAAACATAAAGCATTGGTTACATAATTTAAAGAGCTCTCAGGAAAGTCTTAAATCTTTCTTCTACTCCTATCAGGGGCTTGGTAATAGTCACATTTTTGTTTCAACTTTGCTAACGCTCTAGCGGCTAAACTATTGGAACGAGTAGGGTCAAACATAAAGTATTGGTTAAATAATTTAAAGGGCTCTCAGGAAGGTCTTCAATCTTTCTTCTACTGTTATCAGGGGCTTGGCAATAGTCACATTTTTGTTTCAACTTTGCTAACGCTCTAGCGGCTAAACTATTTGAATGAGGTGGGTCGAACATAAAGCATTGGTTAGATAATTTAAAGAGCTCTCAAGAAAGTCTTCAATCTTTCTTCTACTCCTATCAGGGGCTTGGCAATAGTCACATTTTTGTTTCAACTTTGCTAACGCTCTAGCGGCTAAACAATTAGAACGAGTTGGTTCAAACATAAAGCGTTGGTTAGATAATTTAAAGAGCTCTCAGGAAAGTCTTCAATTTTTATTCTACTCCTATCAGGGGCTTGGAAATAGTCACATTTTTGTTTCACTTTTATTAATGCTCTAGCGGGTAAACTATTTAAACGAGGTTAGTCAAACATAAAGCATTGGTTAGATAATTTAAAGAGCTCTCAGGAAAGTCATAAATCTTTCTTCTACTCCTATCAGGGGCTTGGTAATAGTCACATTTTTGTTTCAACTTTGCTAACGCTCTAGCGGCTAAACTATTGGCACGAGTTGTGTCACACATAAAGCGTTGGTTAGATAATTTAAAGAGCTTTCAGGAAAGTCTTCAATCTTTATTCTACTCCTATCAGGGGCTTGGAAATAGTCACATTTTTGTTTCACTTTTATTAATGCTCTAGCGGGTAAACTATTTAAACGAGGTTAGTCACACATAAAGCATTGGTTAGATAATTTAAAGAGCTTTCAGAAAAGTCTTCAATCTTTTTTCTACTCCTATCAGGGGCTTGGAAATAGTCACATTTTGTTTCAACTTTGCTAACGCTCTAGCGGCTAAACTATTGGAACGAGGTGGGTCAAACATAAAGCATTGGTTATATAATTTAAAGAGCTCTTAGGAAAATCTTCAATCTTTCTTCTACTCTTATCAAAGGCTTGGCAATAGTCACATCTTTGTTTCAACTTTGCTAACGCTCTAGCGGCTAAACTATTGGAACGAGGTCGGTCAAACACAAAGCATTGGTTAGATAATTTAAAGAGCTCTCAAGAAAATCTTCACTCTTTCTTCTACTCCTATCAGGGGCTTGGCAATTGTCACATTTTTGTTTCACTTTTGATAACGCTCTAGCCGGTAAACGATTTGAACGAGGTGGGTCGAACATAAAGCATTTGTTAGATAATTTAAACAAATGAGTTGAACCATCTCAATATCGATTGCTAAATGTGTATATACAACAAAATCGACTTTATGCCTAAATATAAGACTATGGAATTATGGCTTTTTGTCAACTTCAGTTCTCTAAAGGAGGTTTATTAACTTAAATATGTTAAACCAGTAGTCTGAAGCGTATATACATAAATGGACTTTATACCTAAATATAAAATTGTAACATTACGGAATTCTTCTAAATGCACTGCCGTTATACCGCTAAGGCTTTATGTAGACTTCAATATGCTAAAAAATGTTTATTAACTTAATATGTTAAACTTATGATTCGAAGCATTTCGATATCGATAGCTAAAACAAAAAAATCGACTTTATACCTAAATATAAGATTACGGAGTTCTTCTACATGCACTGTCGTTATGCCGCCATGGTTTTATATCACCTTTATTACGTTAAAGAAGGTTAACTAACTTAAATATGTTAAACTAATGATTTGAAGATTTTCGATATCGATTGCTAAATGCGTAAATACAAGAAAATCGACTATATACCTAAATATAAGATTACGGAATTCTTCTACATGCATTGTCGTTATGCCGCCATGGCTTTATATCACCTTCATTACGTTAAAGAAGGTTAACTAACTTAAATATGTTAAACTAATGATTTGAAGATTTTCGATATCGATTGCTAAATGCGTAAATACAAGTAAATCGACTATATACCTAAATATAAGATTAAAGAAGGTTAATTAACTTAAACATGTTAAACTAATGATTTGAAGCATTTCGATATCGATTGCTAAATGTGTATATAAAAGAAAATCGACTTTATACCTAAATATAAGATTACGTAATTCTTCTAAATGCTTTGCCGTTATGCCGTTAAGGCGTTTGTAGACTTCAGTAAGATAAAGAGGGTTAATTAACTTAAATATGTTAAACTAATGATTTGAAGCATTTCGATATCGATTGCTAGATGCGTATATAAAACAAAATCGACTTTATACCCAAATATAAGATTACGGAATTCTTCTGCATGCACTGTCGTTATGCCGCCATGGCTTTATATCACCTTCATTACGTTAAAGAAGGTTAACTAACTTAAATATGTTAAACTAATGATTTGAAGATTTTCAATATCGATTGCTAAATGTGTATGTACAACAAAATCGACTTTAACCTAAATATAAGATAACGGAATTCATATAAATATACTGCCGTACTTAAGTCATAACGTTATGTAAACTTTAGTAAGATAAAGAAGGTTAATTAACTTAAATATGCTAAACCAGTTATCTGATGCATTTCGATATCGATTGCTTAATGTGTAAATACAAGAAAATCGACTTTATACCTAAATATAAGATTACGGAATTCTTCCAAATGCACTGCCATTATACCGTTATGGCTTTATGTTAACTTCAGTTTGTTATAGAAGGTTTATTAACTTAAATATGTTAAACCAGGTATTTGAAGCATTTCGATATCGATTGCTTAATGCATATATAAAAGAAAATCGACTTTATACCTAAATATAAGACTACGGAATTCTTCCAAATGTACTGTCGTTATGCCGCCATGGCTTTATATCAACTTCAATACCTTAAAGAAGGTTAATTAACTTAAATTTGTTAAACTAATGATTTGCAGCATTTCGATATCGATAGCTAAATGTGTATGTAAAAAAAAATCGAATTTATACCTAAACATAAGATTACGGAATTCTTCCAAATGTACTGTCGTTATGACGCCATGTCTTTATGTCACCTTCATTACGTTAAAGAAGGTTAATTAACTTAAATATGTTAAACTAATGATTTGAAGCATTTCGTTATCGATCGCTAAATGTGTATATACAACAAAATCGACTTTATACCTAAATATAAGATTACGGAATTCTTCTGCATGCACTGTCGTTATGCCGCCATGGCTTTATAACACCTTCCTTACGTTAAAGAAGGTTAACTAACTTAAATATGTTAAACGAATGATTTGAAGCATTTCGATTACGATTGCAAAATGTGTATGTACAACAAAATCGACTTTATACCTAAATATAAGATAACGGAATTCATATAAATATACTGCCGTTATACCGTGATGGCTTTATGTAAACTTCAGTAAGATAAAGAAGGTTAGATAACTTAAATATGTTAAACTAATGGTTTGAAGCATTTCGATATCGATTGCAAAATGTGTATATAAAAGAAAATCGAATTTATGCCTAAATTTAAGACTACGGAATTCTTCCAAATGCAGTGCCGTTATGGCTTTATGTCAACTTCAGTTCGCTAAAGGAGGTTTATTGACTTAAATATGTTAAACCAGTTATCTGAAGAATTTCCATATCGATTGCGAAATGTATATATACAAGAAAATCGACTTTATACTTAAATATAAAATTAAAACATTACGGAATTCTTCTAAATGCACTGCCGTTATACCGTTAAGGCTTTATGTAGACTTCAGTATGCTTAAAAATGTTTATTAACTTAATATGTTAAACTAATGATTTGAAGCATTTCGATATCGATAGCTAAAACTGTATATACAAGAAAATCGACTTTATGCCTAAATATAAGATTACAGAATTCTTCTAAATGCACTGCCGTTATGCCGCCATGGCTATAAGCCAACTTCCGTTCGTTAAAGAAGGTTTATTAACTTAAACTTTGAAGCATTTCGATATCGATTGCTAAATGTGTATATACAAGAAAATCGACTTTATACATAAATATAAGATAACGGAATTCTTCTAAATGCACTGTCGTTATGCCGCCATGGCTATATATCACCTTCATTACTTTAAAGAAGGTTAACGATCTTAAATATGTTAAACGAATGATTTGAAGCATTTCGATATCGATAGCTAAAGGCGTATACAAGAAAATCGACTTTTTACCTAAATATAAGTTTACGGAATTCTTCCAAATGAACTGGTGTTATACCGTTTTGGCTTTATGTAAACTTCGGTAATATAACAAAGGTTAATTAACTTAAATATGTTAAACTAATGATTTGAAGCATTTCGATATCGATTGCTAAATGTGTATATAGAACAAAATCGACTTTATACATAAATATACGATAACGGAATTCTTCTAAATGCACTGCCGTTATGCCGCCATGGCTTTATATCACCTTCATTACGTTAAAGAAGGTTAACTAACTTAAATATGTTAAACTAATGATTAGAAGCATTTCGATATCGATTGCTAAATGTGTATATACAACAAAATCGATTTTATACCTAAATATAAGATTACGAAATTCTTCCAAATGTACTGTCGTTATGCCGCCATGGCTTTATATCGACTTCAATACGTTAAAGAAGGCTAACGATCTTAAATATGTTAAACGAATGATTTGAAGCATTTCGATATCGATAGCTAAATGAGAATATACAAGAAAATCGACTTTATACCTAAATATAAGATTACGGAATTCTTCCAAATGCACTGCCGTTATACCGTTATGGCTTTATGTAAACTTCAGTCAGAGAAAGAAGGTTAATTAACTTAAATATGTTAAACTAATGATTTGAAGCATTTCGTTATCGATTGCTAAATGTGTATATACAACAAAATCGACATTATACCTAAATATAAGTTCACGGAATTCTTCCAAATGCACTGGCGTTATACCGTTATGGCTTTATGTAAACTTCAGTGAGAGAAAGAAGGTTAATTAACTTAAATATGTTAAACTAATGATTTGAAGCATTTCGTTATCGATTGCTAAATGTGTATATACAAGAAAATCGACTTTATACCTAAATATAAGATTACGGAATTCTTCTAAATGCACTGCCGTTATGCCGTAATGGCTTTATGCCAACTTCCGTTCGTTAAAGAAGGTTAATTAACTTAAATATGTTAAACTAATGATTTGAAGCATTTCGATATCGATTGCTAAATGTGTATATACAAGAAAATCGACTTTATGCCTAAATATAAGACTATGGAATTATGGCTTTATGTCAACTTCAGTTCGCAAAAGGAGGTTTATTAACTTAATTATGTTAAACCAGTTATCTGAAGCATTTCGATATCGATTGCGAAACGTGTATATACAAGAAAATCGACTTTATACCTAAATATAAAATTATAATATTACGGAATTCTTCTAAATGCACTGCCGTTATACCGCTAAGGCCTTATGTAGACTGCAGTATGCTAAAAAATGTTTATTAACTTAATATGTTAAACTTATGATTTGAAGCATTTCGATATCGATAGCTAAATGTGTATAAACAAAAAAATCGACTTTATACCTAAATATAAGATTACGGAATTCTTCTAAATGCACTGCCGTTATGCCGCCATGGCTTTAAGCCAACTTCCGTTCGTTAAAGAAGGTTTATTAGCTTAAATATGTTAAACTAAATATTTGAAGCATTTCGATATCGATTGTTAAATGTGTACATACAAGAAAATCGACTTTATACATAAATATAAGACTTCGGAATTCTTCCAAATGTACTGTCGTTATGCCGCCATGGCTTTATATCGACTTCAATACGTTAAAGAAGGTTAATTAACTTAAATATGCTAAACTAATGATTTGAAGATTTTCGATATCGATTGCTAAATGTGTAAATACAAGAAAATCGACTATATACCTAAATATAAGATTACGAAATTCTTCTACATGCACTGTCGTTATACCGCCATGGCTTTATATCACCTTCATTACGTTAAAGAAGGTTAATTAACTTAAATATGTTAAACTAATGATTTAAAGCATTTCGATATCGATTGCTAAATGTGTATATACAACAAAATCGACTTTATATTTAAATATAAGATTACGAAATTCTTCCAAATGTACTGTCGTTATGCCGCCATGGCTTTATATCGACTTCAATACGTTAAAGAAGGTTAATTAACTTAAATATGTTAAACTAACGATTTGAAGCATTTCGGTATCGATTGCTAGATGTGTATATACAACAAAATCGACTTTATACCCAAATATAAGATTACGGAATTCTTCTAAATGCACTGTCGTTATGCCGCCATGGCTTTATATCACTTTCATTACGTTAAAGAAGGTTAACTAACTTAAATATGTTAAACTAATGATTTGAAGCATTTCAATATCGATTGCTAAATGTGTATGTATAACAAAATCGACTTTATACCTAAATGTAAGATAACGGAATTCATATAAATGTACTGCCGTTATACCGTTATGGCTTTATGTAAACTTTAGTAAGATGAAGAAGGTTAATTAACATAAATATGCTAAACCAGTTATCTGATGCATTTCGATATCAATTGCTTAATGTGTAAATACAAGAAACTCGACTTTATACCTAAATATAAGATTACGGAATTCTTCCAAATGCACTGCCGTTATACCATTATGGCTTTATGTACACTTCGGTGAGAAAAATAAGGTTAATTAACTTAAGTATGTTAAACTAATGACTTGAACCATCTCGATATCGATTGCTGAATGTGTATATACAAGAAAATCGACCTTATACATAAATATAAGATAACGGAATTCTTCTAAATGCACTGCCGTTATGCCGCCATGGTTTTATATCACCTTCAGATCGTTAAAGAAGGTTTATTAACTTAAATATGTTGCACTAATGAGTTAAACCATCTCGATATTGATTGCTTATGTGTATATACAACAAAATCCACCTTATACATAAATATAAGATTACGGAATTCTTCTAAATGCACTGTCGTTATGCCGCCATGGTTTTATATCACCTTCATTACGTAAAAGAAGGTTAACGAACTTAAATATGTTAAACGAATGATTTGAAGCATTTCGATATCGATAGCTAAATGTGTATATACAAGAAAATCGACTTTTTACCTATATATAAGATTACGGAATTCTTCTAAATGCACTGCCGTTATGCCGCCATGGCTTTAAGCCAACTTCCGTTCGTTAAAGAAGGTTTATTAACTTAAATATGTTAAACTAATGATAAATGTGTTTATACAACAAAATCGACTTTATACATAAATATACGATAGCAGAATTCTTCTAAATGCACTGCCGTTATGCCGCCATGGCTTTATATCACCTTCATTACGTTAAAGAAGGTTAACTAACTTAAATATGTTAAACTAATGATTAGAAGCATTTCGATATCGCTTGCTAAATGTGTATATACAACAAAATCGATTTTATACCTAAATATAAGATTACGAAATTCTTCCAAATGTACTGTCGTTATGCCGCCATGGCTTTATATCGACTACAATACGTTAAAGAAGGTTAACGATCTTAAATATGTTAAACGAATGATTTGAAGCATTTCGATATCGATAGCTAAAGGAGTATAGAAGAAAATCGACTTTATACCTAAATATAAGTTTACGGAATTCTTCCAAATGCACTGCCGTTATACCGTTATGGCTTTACGTAAACTTCAGTAAGAAAAAGAAGGTTAATTAACTTAAATATGTTAAACTAATTATTTGAAGCATCTCGATATCGATTGCTAAATGTGTATATACAACAAAATCGATTTTATACCTAAATATAAGATTACGAAATTCTTCCAAATGTACTGTCGTTATGCCGCCATGGCTTTATATCGACTACAATACGTTAAAGAAGGTTAACGATCTTAAATATTTTAAACGAATGATTTGAAGCATTTCGATTTCGATAGCTAAAGGAGTATAGAAGAAAATCGACTTTATACCTAAATATAAGATTACGAAATTCTTCTAAATGCACTGCCGTTATGCCGTAATGGCTTTATGCCAACTTCCGTTCGTTAAAGAAGGTTAATTAACTTAAATATGTTAAACTAATGATTTGAAGCATTTCGATATCGATTGCTAAATGTGTATATACAAGAAAATCGACTTTATGCCTAAATATAAGACTATGGAATTATGGCTTTCAACTTCAGTTCGCTAAAGGAGGTTTATTAACTTAATTATGTTAAACCAGTTATCTGAAGCATTTCGATATCGATTGCGAAAGGTGTATATACAAGAAAATCGACTTTATACCTAAATATAAAATTATAATATTACGGAATTCTTCTAAATGCACTGCCGTTATACCGTTAAGGCTTTATGTAGACTTCAGTATGCTTAAAAATGTTTATTAACTTAATATGTTAAACTTATAATTTGAAGCATTTCGATATCGATAGCTAAATGTGTATAAACAAAAAAATCGACTTTATACCTAAATATAAGA
>JAPZAG010003363.1:0-11062 GCA_027475135.1 Bactrocera correcta | reverse complement strand
TCCAACTCTTTAAAAAGGCCGTCGACAATCTGTTCTTTTACCCGTGCGTTTTCTTGCTGACCGTAGTTCATGGTAATGCTCCTCGTTCTGCTTAGCTACATTGTACCAGATATTTTTTAAGTGGAACATATTGACACAGTCAAAAATCGTGCTAAACTAGATTTTGTGATTAAGTGGTACAAAATGTACCATATTAAGGAGAATATTTATGGAAAACAAACCAACCTATAACCGTGGGCTTGTATTGGCAATCATGTTGATTGCGGCCATTGCCGGTGCGTTAATGCAGACTTCTCTTGGAACGGCTTTGCCAACCCTGATGAAGGCCTTCGACATTGACCTCTCAACTGCCCAACAAGCAACCACTTGGTTCCTGCTCGCAAACGGGATGATGGTCCCACTATCAGCCTACTTGGCTAAGAAGGTGAAGACCAAGACCTTGCACGTTGTCGCCTACGCGATGCTGCTCGCCGGTGTCTTGATTTCAATGTTCACGCCTGAAAACGCGGATTCATGGTGGATCTTCGTGGCTGGTCGGATTTTGGCCGCCATTGCCGTTGGAATCATGATGCCCCTTTTGCAGATTGTCATCGTCAACATGTACGGTCAAGATGAACGTGGGGCAGCCATGGGAATGATGGGACTGGTTGTCGGAATGGCACCAGCCATCGGCCCAACGTTGACTGGTTGGATCTTGGATAAGGACCACAGCTTCCTCGGTTTGACTTTGTCAGCCCACTGGCAGTCGATTTTCCTCATTCCGGCTATCATCTTGGCCATTGCCGTGGTCTTGGCACCAATCATGATGAAGAACGTGGTGCCAAACCAGAACGTTAGCCTCGATGTCTTGTCACTCGTGCTTTCAACGGTCGGCTTCGGCTTCTTCCTCTGGGGATTCACGAACGTTGCCACTGCTGGTTGGGGTGACTTTGCTCAGGTAATTGCACCAATTATTGTTGGAATTGCCTTCCTGCTCGTCTTCGTCTGGCGTCAATTGAAGTTGGACGTACCGTTCTTGGACGTTCGTGTCTTCAAGGTAAAGTCATTTACGACTCCAACGATTGCCTTGATTCTTGCGATGATGGCCATGTTCGGTGTTGAAATGATGTTGCCAACTTACCTACAAAACGTTCGGGGCATGTCAGCCTTGAACTCTGGTTTGACTTTGATGTGGGGAGCACTCTTCATGGGCTTCTTGTCACCAGTTGCCGGTGTTTTGTACAACAAGTTCGGTGTCAAGTTGCTCTCATTTGTTGGTTTCGGTCTCCTCTTTGTGGGAACCCTACCATACATCTTCTTGACGGCCGAAACGCCAACCATCATCGTTACGGTGCTCTACGCCATCCGAATGGCTGGTGTGGCCTTGACTTTGATGCCACTGACGACCGCTGCCATGTCGGCTTTGCCTGATGAAAAGGCGTCGGATGCAACGGCTGCCAACAACACGCTTCGTCAGGTTTCAACGTCAATCGTTGTGGCCTTGATGACTTCTGTTGTTCAAAACATCATCAACAACCAAACGCCTGGTAAGGCATTGAAGTTGTCTGATCCAATTGCCTATGCAAGCAAAGTCTTGACAGCTTCGCTTGATGGTTTCCAAGCGGCCTTTGCCATTTCATTGGCCTTTGCGGTGATCGGCCTTGTTATCACTTTCTTCATTAAGAACCAAAAGGAGGCTAAGTAATGTTAATTTGGATTATCGCGCTACTTGCCATACTGACCATGGTGTCGATCTTCGCTCTTAAAATGAAGAGTTTGAAGGTTATCTTTGGTTGGCTCTTCGCCATCTTGACGCTTGCTTCTTCTATTATGCTTGCCGCCAACATGGACAGTCACTACGGAATGGAAAAGACGACCACGACTTCAACAAAGCAGGTTTACTCGATCTTGCCTGCTCAGTCACCGGTCAACGCCGTTGCGGTGAAGAAGATTGGTTCTGACAACTACGTCTTGGTTTACAAGGATGCAGCGACCGATGCACAAGGTAGCGCACACTTTATACCAAACACCAAGAAGGTTGTTGAAGCGGTTAAGCAACGAGCCACTTACCAAGAGGGAAACGTTACCACTGCTGAAGTGAAGACGAAGACCGTTAAGTGGACCTACAAGTCCGACTTCTACAAGTTCTTGTTCAAGCAAAAGGATGAAGACAACACTGTTTCTGTTCGCCACACATTGATCGTGCCAGAAAATTGGCAGGTCGTGGAAAAATAGACAAAAAGAACGAACTTATCAAAAGGAGAGAGGGGGATTTCCCTTCTCTCCTTTTTTCCAGCCGATTGTTACTAAAATATGCTAATATAGTATGGTTCGCTTCCACGGTTTCTCGTGGTGAGGTGAAAAAGAATTGAGTAGAGAGATTGGGAGAGAGGTAAATGACGGAAGAGAAACAAGCCGCGGTAAGCAGCACCAATGATGTTGTGAATCGTTTGAAGAAAGTATCAAAAAAGAATTGGCTCATTATCGGAGCAATTGTTGTTGTTTTGCTTGGCTTTTTCATGTGGAAAGATTACCAGAACAAGCACCTTTCTGGTTCTTATAAAGCAGAGGTTAACTTAGTTCTAACTTCAGCAACTGATACCATGACGTTTGATGGTGATAAGGTAACGGAGAAGAACGACGGAGCGACGAACAAGGGAACTTACAGCATTAAGGGTGACCAAGTAACGGTGAAACTTGATGGTGAAAGCTATACTGGCAAGTTGTCGAGCGATCGTTCGTCATTTGATATGAATATTTCCGGAATGCATTTGACATACAAAAAGTAAGTGTACGCAGCCGTTTTGAAGGAATCAACCTTTGAAATGGCTTTTTTATTTGTGACAAAAGAGTAAAAGTTAATTAGTGTATAATATCGATAAAAAATGACGGTTTTGTACGAACAGGGGACGAAGATGAAAATTGCTGTTATTGCCGCTTACCCAAACCATACTGGGTATAATTATGCGATAAAAAACAAGTGTTAGAACATATTCATGGTGAGCATGATGTGGTAGATGTTGATTTATACCAAGAACAGTTTGATCCCGTTTTGCAATTCGATGCTGAGCATCGCAGGCGGGACCTTGATAAGGACCCATACACGGCAAAGTATCGGGCTATTATTCAAGAAGCGGACTTTTTAATTTTTATCTATCCGATTTGGTGGAGTAGTATGCCCGCTATTCTAAAGGGATTTATTGACCGTGTTTTTGTTCAGGGATACGCTTATCGTTATAATGGTGTTCTACCTGTCGCATTGTTAAAAAACAAAAAGGCTTGGATTATTACAACAAATGATACACCGCTACTATATGCTAAATTTTTCCAACAGGATTATGGAAGCATCTTAAAAAAGCAAATTTTGAAAATGTGTGGGATTAAAACTGTTAAACACTCACAGCTTTATTTTGTCCGTAATTCGACAGCAAAGAAACGGGAGCGATTTTTGGAAAAAGTTGGCAGAACTGCGAGTGATTTGTTTGGCTGAGCATTTTTTGAGGTCAGGAGTACTGAGTTTTTGCTTGATACAGTAGTTATTTGGAGGGAGTGATGAGGCAACCTGATAATCTTTTGTCTGCTTGTGGAGCAGGCATTCTTTACGCTTTGATTAATAATTTTATCTATCGCATGAATGATAATTGGCTAGTCGGTGTGGCTGTCTTTTTGATTATCTACATGATGCTGCGTTTTGCCTGGGTGCTTTATAGAAAGTTAACGGCTGATAAGGACAACGGATAAAAATAAAAAAGCCCTGCTCACGTTCATGTGAGCAGGGCTTTTCGACTTTTTAAGCTTCTGGTTTAACCAAGAAGTTTTCTTCGAAGTTGCCGTTCAAGGCGTTTTCAAAGTTCTTGTATGAGATCGAAATCATGTCGTGCAAGGCGTTTTCCGTGTAGGAACCAATGTGTGGCGTCACCACAACCTTTGGATAGAGCGCCTGGAATTCGGCCATGATGGAACCCTTTTCCTGCAAGGCTTCTGGCTTGACCTGTCCGAAGTAGGCACGTTCGTTTGAAATCACGTCCGTGGCAAAGCCCTTGATGTCGCCGGCCTTAACAGCGGCGATAATGGCTTCTTCGTCCGTAATTTCGGCACGGGCCGTGTTGACCAAGACAGCCGATGACTTCATCAGCTTCAACTGGTCAGCAGCGAAGAACTGGTCGTTTGAACCCTTGAAGTAAGGAACATGCAATGAAACAATGTCTGCTTCCTTCAACAAGTCTTCCATGGAGGCGTAAGTCAGGATGTCTTCGATGCCATCCTTGGGGTATGGGTCGTAACCCAGCACCTTGGCGCCAACACCCTTCCAAAGCTTGGCTTCAGCCAAACCAATCTTACCGGTACCCAAGATACCAACCGTCAAGGATTGGAATTCAGGAACGAAGGAAGCGGGGTTTGGACGGAAGTCGCCGTCTTCTGACGAAGCAACGGCACCGGCCAAGTTCCGGTTTTGCATGATCCCCAAGCCAAAGGCCAAGTCGGCCACGGCGTATGGTGAGTATGCTGGCACGTAGGCCACGATTTGGCCGTTTGCCTTGGCAGCGTCCAAGTCAATGTGGTTGTAACCAACCGTCCGAGTGAAGACATACTTGATGCCCCATTCAGCCATTTGGTCTAAGTTTTGCTTGTCGGCCACGTTGTTGGCCCGGAGCAAAACACCGTCAAAGCCCTTGACCAAATCGATGTTGTCATGGGTCAGGTTTTCGGACTTGTAAGTCATTTCGAAGCCTTCTTTGTTCAAGGCGTCGAAGTGGGGAACTTCGTTATCACGAGTTCCAAAAGAAATAATCTTAAAAGCCATGTTGGCCTCCTAACTCGATTTTGTTTACTTAAAGAGTGACAAGTCGCCCAAGAGTTGCACGATGATGATCCAGAATGGGATGGCCACCGTTGCAAAGATGGTTGAGATAAGTGACGTGTTTGACGCCATCAATGACTGGCGGTTGAAGGCCATGGCGTAGTTAACGGCCACCGTTGCAACCGGCGTTGCCATCATGATGACCATGGTTGCCAAGGCAACATGGTCAACGGGCAAGATGCCCATGGCTGAAGTGACAACAACGAGCAAGATCATGATGATGGGCACAATCACGACTTTGTTAAATGAGTAGTACCAAGCCGTCTTGTTCTTCAAAGCTTCGCCGAATGACATCTGGGCCAAGTTGGCACCGATGGCCAACCAGGCAAGTGGGGATGCCAATGATGACAAGGTCTTAAACCATGAGTTCAACCATGGCAAAGTCGCATCGATTCGGTAGAAGGCGACGTGTTGGGCCACCGTCTTACCAGTCGTTGCGTTTGTTACGTTGGCAAGAACCTGTGGGGCAGCGTTTTGAACCAACCAGAGGATCAAACCAAGGAAGGTGGCGATGACGATTGGGTTCAAGAACATCTTCTTGATGTGCTCGGCCTTCATCTGTTGACCTGACATCTTGATGTAAGCGTATGAGTACAAGAAGATTCGGTAACCGATGTTAAAGATGGAAGAGTACATGATTCCCTTGGCACCGTAAACGGCCCCAACGATTGGCATTCCGAAGAAAGTCGTTGAACCAAAGGATGTCAAAACACCTAAAACATCACGTTCATCCTTACCGTACTTGGCGTATAACCAAGGCATGCTAAAAATTTAAGATGATGTAAATCAAGATTCCCCAGACCAAAACAGACATTCCCTGTTCCAAAGTCTTTTGGTTCAAAGGGGCCATAAATGACGTGAAGGCCAACAGTGGTAAAGCAACGGTCATGGTAACCGTTGTTAATGTTTTAACAGCACCTTCCTTGAGGCGGTTTGTCTTGCGCAACCAGTAACCAAGCAAAATCGTACCAATCGTAGCAACGATGGCGCCGATGATGGAGGCGTTGGTCACGACTTTGTGAATTGAATCTGCGATATTCATGAAAGTCTCCTATGATACTTTGTTATTAAATTGTCAAACTCAGACATACCAGTATCTCATTGCCTTCTTAAAAAGTCAATAATATAGGGTGTAAAATCATAAAAAAGTTTAAAAATTTTAACGTACGGAACTGTTGTTCGATTTTAAATTATCATGTATAATAAGGGGATTCTTTATGAGAGAACGTGAAAGCCCCAGACCATTGGTCTGGGGCTTTTTCGTTATTCATAATTGCTATTAAGGGAATTAGCTAGAAATGGTCTAATTCTTTTTTGAAGGGTTTCACTTACTAAAATCAACGGTTGGATTAGCCTGGGCATTAGAATCTGCTTGGAAGTAAGCCATCTTTTGGTGGTTAGTCATGGAAGCAATCAGTGAGGATGGGAAGGAAACCACGCGGTTGTTGTAAGCTTGAACGGCTTTGTTATACTTTTTGCGTTCATAGGTAACCCGGTTGTTAACTCCTTCTAATTGAGCCATCAACGTGTTCATTTGATCAGAAGATTTTAAGTTTGGGTAGTTTTCATTGATGGTTGAAACCATCAAATTAAAAGCACGGTCCTGGGATTGCATGGCACTCGTCTTCTGGTCTTGGCTGCTAGCGTTGCGTATGACTGCTTAGCGGAATTATACTGTGTTCTGGCTTCAGCAATTTTACCGTACACGGCGGATTCTTGTCCTTGCGAACCTTTAACGGCATTTACGAGGTTTGGAATCAAATCCGCACGGTTTTGTAGGGCGGTTTGCACCTCACCGGTTGCGGCATCAACGTTTTGTTGTTCGCGGTTTAAGCCGTTTGAACCTGAAACAAAGAAGGTGATGAGTAGGAGGAAGAGGACGCCAATACCGATCAAAATTTGAAACGAACGTTTTTTATAGAAGGGTTGTGTTGCGTTGATAACTGTCATGTTGTTTTCCTTTATCTGCTTTTGTTAGTGTTATTTTATTTTAGCTCAGCTGTTTTTTCAATCTAAAAGTCGGAACCGCCACCGCCGAAGTCACCTCCGCCGAAGTCGCCACCGCCAAAGTCACCACCGCCGAAGTCACCACCGCCAAAGTCACCACCACCTGCGTCGCCTCCCCAGCCCCCAAAGTCGGAACCGCCACCAAAGCCACCGGAACCATCAAAGTGGTCGTGGTGATCATCGTCGTGATGGGAGAAGAGCCAGGAAAGCAGCCAGCCAATAGAGAACCAAGAAAAGCCGTTCATTCGGCCAAAAGAACCACGCGAAGGATTCGACCGTGGACCTCCGCTGGTGTCTTGATAATTTTCGTAATCATAGGCTCGGTTCGTCGGTTCTTTTTTCTTTTTTAAGGAAGAAAGGACTTTCCAAATGGTTAAGACGACAAGGACGAGTAAGAAAAGAACAAGGCCATTCGGTAGGTCGTTTTGTTCTTTCTGAGTGGTTGCTTGCTTTCCCTGTTGAGTACCCGTTTGATTGTGGGGGGATGGATTACCCGCATGGGCCCCCCCCCGGACGTCTAAGAAGAGGTCCAGGATTCCTTGGTCGTTTTGACTGGTGCTCGAAGACTTTAGTTTCGACTGGTTTTCAAGCAATAGCTTGTGAAGGGTGGCATCTGGTAGGTACTGTTCCATCCCCGTTCCCGTTGCAATCCGGACGTTGTTCTTACCACCGTTTTTAGCAAAGACAATGAGGACGCCATTGTCGTATTTTTTGGAACCAGGGTGCCAATCACTTCGGAGGGTGAGGTCGTTGGTAAAGTCGGCGATGGATTGGCCATTCGTCGAATTGACGGTCAGAACGGCAATTTGGACTTGATCGTCATAACTGGCCATTTTTTCGTTAGCCTGACGAATTTGGTTGACAGTATCAGATGATAGGATGTTGGCATAGTCCGAGACGAGGGGGTAGTTGCTGTTTGGCATGAGCGTTTCGGGGTTTTCCGCTGAAACGGGGTGGGCCTGGTAAAAACCAAGCCCTGATAGAAAGAAAAGGGTTGCCATGAATAATAGCAATCCCTTCTTGTTGTGAATTAGGTTAACCATTGATCCTCCTGTTAGTTCTTTGGATCGGCTTTCTTGAGCTTATTTGCTGAGGCGCCACGGTCATTGGCTTTGTTGTCCAAGATGAGTTCGCGAATCAAGTTCACGACTTCGGGGTTTTCTGGCAGCTTGGAATGCTGGGCATTGTCTCCCGAAACAGTGGTTTGTGTGTACTTGGCAACGTGTTTTTGGAAGATGTACTTACCAGATAACACTGATTGGACGTTCACGGTCCCATCGTCCGTGTAGTCATCAGAACCTGCAACCGAATAGACGGACAAATCGGTTGGTAACGAATCAGCCCCATTGATAAAGTCACTGAGCATCTGTGTCTTCTTCGTGGTCGAGGATTCCGAGAAGTTAAAGGGCGTTCCAAGGGTCATCAACGTCCGAATATGGAAGTTAGTGGCTGAATAATAGTTTTCCAAGTAATCCGTCCAGATCAATCCCCCGTTCGAATGACCGACTGCCGAAAAGTTACGGAAGTGGTATTTCGATTGCAATTCAGTCATGACGGTACCCAGTGATTGGGCATCGGCCTGGATGGTTGGATAATTGTCCTGGTTTTTCTCAAAGCCAACAACGATGAACGGCTGCCGGTTTGAAGTGGAGAGGTGGCCAGAATAGGAAAGGGAACCATCGTTATTAACCTGTACCTTCAGAATAGAATGGGCCGTTCCCTTGGTTTCGTCATTCAGCGTTGTGAACAGCGAGTTGAAACGTTGGATGGTTGCCGATGAGCCAGGTACAAAAATGACGGGTTGAATTCGTGACTTTTGGATGGCGCGATCGTTTTGGTGCTCCGATAGCATCCAGATACGGCCCAAAACAGCCAAAATAATGACTGCTGTCACGGTTAATATGAGGGCGATTCGGGAAGAACGAGCAGCGTTTTTCCAAGTTTGCCAGACTTTTTTTGGAAAATGAATTACTGACTGGAATGGGTTAAACATCTGCTTCCTCCTTTTCAATTGCTTTGGCGAATGGCCAGTAAATTAGCACGGCCCCGAATAGAATAATCCCTGTAACGATGATGGCATCGAAGGGGGTTTGCGAAGCAAAGAACGACAGCAAAAGGTGGGGCGTTCCACTAGGAACTGAGAAAACAGTTGGTCGTAAAATGCCGACTTTGATGAAAAAGGAAGTGACTAAGGCGCCGTAGGTAGATGCTAGGACCATGGGAACCAGCGTCAAGGGGCGAAAAAAGAGTGGCAGCCCATAGGCCAGAATCTTATTCGAATCGAAGACGGCCGGTACAAGTGACCAAAGTCCGAGTCGGCGAAGCCGACGACTTTTGAGGAAGAGTAAACAAATCGTTAGGGCCAATGTCGAGCCGACGCCTCCAATTAGAATGGAGGTGGTCAAAACGGAATAAGGGTTCTGTGGGTAGGGCAAGGTGGCCATGACGGCTTGGTAAACAGCGTTCAAGTTTGCATTCACCTGTGAAAGGTCGGTCGCCGCCGTCGTTAAGTCTGTTGGAATGGCAAAGCCTAGGGTAAAGAGAATGGGGGTCAAAAAGGCCGTCAGCGCCAAGCCATACCAGTGAGAGAAGAAATTCATCGAAAAGAAACCGTTAAAGGAACCTTGGTTGATCTGTGATGGAATGGCCGAGTAGAGGTAAGCAACGCTGGCGAGCACAATCGCGGCCCAGAACAGGTAAGCAAAGCCAAAGTCTGTTAAAAGACCCTTTGTCCATTTGCTTAGATAAACGTAGCTGAGGTTCGTGATATAGGTAAGAAGGAGAACAAGAATGAGGTGAATGGCTGACTGGTTACTGTAGGTAAAGGTCGCAAAGCCATAGAGGAGGGCCAGCGCAAAGTTAACCAAAACTGGCAGTAGTTCATCCTTTGAAAAACCAAGGTCGTCTAACTTTGCTTCTAAGTAAGCCTTTGTCCACAAGGCAGCCACGAGTGCTATTAATAGGTAGTCAAACGCTGAAGTTAAGATGGTGATGCTTTGCGAAAGGGCAATCATTCGAATCCGGATATGGAGGATGGCTGGAACAATGGCGGAGGGGTCAAAGATTAGCTTCAGTGCCAAATGGAGATAGACATTGATGATGGCCAGTGGAATGACTTTTTGGAAAGCGGAGAAAAGCGTTTTAATTGGTAAGATGTCAATGAAGCGTTTATCGAAGCGAATCAGTTTATTTAAAGATTTGGTAAACATGGGGGCCTTCTTTGTTCTAGTCCGCCCTGGTCAGGTATACACACGTACAATTTGTGCTATAATAGGCGAAGTATTTTGATGTGAATTGACGGTCAGTCTGCCGCCAATTATACACTATTTTAGAAAGAATTTGGGGGCATGTCGCGATGTTTCAGCGCTTCATTAAACGGCCCTGGGTTGCCTTTGTGGCAAAGACCTTGGCCTATTTTCTAATCATGTTATTCTTGATTTATTTATATGGTTATTCCGGCGTTACCGGCGGTCACTTTATCTATAACGAATTTTAAAAGGTACTCATTATGATTGAAAATATTTATAAGCATATTGATCAATACGCGGTTGCACATCCTGACCAAATTGCCTACGACGAAATGGGTGTTACGCACACATATGGTGATTTGAAGGCTTATTCGGATTCCTTGGCTGCTTACCTTGACGAACAAGGAATTGCTGAAAAAGCACCCATCATGGTTTTTGGTGGGCACCAATTCGAAATGGTCGCTGCCTTCTTGGCCGCTGTTAAGTCCGGTCACGCCTATGCGCCGGTTGACAAGGACTCAACCAATGATCGGATCGAAAACATCTTGGAAATTGGTCAACCAGCGGCGGTAATTGCCTTGGACGAACTGCCAATGGCCATTTCCTCTGTTCCGGTATACCAAGGGGAAGAATTGAAGAAGGCCTTTACGGCTGGTAAGTCTTACGACTTGACCCATGGCGTTGTTGACGATGAGAACTATTACATCATCTTCACTTCCGGAACGACTGGTAAGCCAAAGGGGGTTCAGATTTCACACAAGAATGCCCTTTCCTACATCAACTGGATGCTTGGGGATGACTTTGATCTAAAGGATGGTCAAGACATTTTGACCCAAACGCCGTTTTCTTTCGATGTTTCAGTCATGTCATGGGCCGGCGCTCTCTTTGGGCCCGGGGGTGTGATGAAGGCCTTGCCAAAGGAAGTGGCTGACGACTTTAAGCAACTCTTTGCGGCTTTACCCGCAAT
>JAPZAG010003362.1:0-11064 GCA_027475135.1 Bactrocera correcta | reverse complement strand
CAACAATCTGTTTTTGCAGCTCAATTTTCATTAGCAACAAAAAAGCTTTGAAATGTTTACCATTCGGTGTCGGCGGCTTAACCTGTCACCATTTGGCGTCTGCTGGATTTGTATAATTTTCAACTTTTATTTCAAAAAGCGAACAAAAATTGCATGCAGAAGTGTAGAGAACATTTTTAAATATATTAGGCTGCCAAATTCTGTGTTTCTGTATTTTTAGCATACGAATTAAATATATAAAGACAAAAAAAAAATATTTTCTTTTAATCTATGCCACGAAATACTTTGTTTTTCTGCTGAAATTTACGACTTCTCCGCAACATTTTAGTGTCGGTTTTTTAAATATAAAGAAACGCTAAAAATACGAACGAAGTGACATATGGGATATTATAGCAAACATGCCAACAATAAAAAACACTGACAAAACGCCGACTAAAATTAACGAAAGTGAAAAAAAGTTAAAAGTAAAAAATTTAAAGAAAAACAAAACTTTGTATATGAATTTGAATGTTTTTCTTCAAAAATAAATAAAATAAAATAAAATAAAATAAAAAAATAGATAAATACGCTAAATGCTAAATTCTTCTAGCGCAACAAACATTCTACGAGGAAAATTTCCAACGAAAACGTGAAAAGCCGACAATGGACCAATCCAAGCGGAGCAAGACATTTTACTACGTGACTAAAAAATATGATTTATATATACACACATATACAAATAAATATTGGCAATAAATAACGAAAAGTAAAATATATACATTTTTATGTATTTATGTATATATGTATATATATATCCATATATCAGCTGCTATTGCACACGTATCACTCAAAAAGTTGACAAATTTCGTATTGAAAACGTTTCGAAATGTTGTTGAAAGCATTTTGGCAGCCGGACGGAACCAATGCTGCGCTGCAATGGTGTGTTCCGAATCGCAGCACGCTTGTACGGTTCCAAATTATGCAAATACATACATACTCATACACAGTGTTTGCATGGATATTTCGAAAGTAAAAAACGCCTCATTAAATTTGATGATTTTTTGAAGCGACAGAAAAACAAATATATTCGAAATCATGAAATGAGTGCATTAAAAATCCAAAATTATTATTTTTTTTTTTTTGAAAAATCAATAATAAAATTTCGAAAACTTGGCAAACTTCCTGCGTATATTTGAATTATTAGTAAAAAAAAAGGTCTCAATTTCGTTTTGATTTCGAGTACATATCGAAATGATATAATTTCACTATTTTTAGCAAAATAATCACCAACAACTTTGTGAATTTGCTTACAGCTGCTTGCACTCACGAGATGAAGTCGCTTACTGGCGCAAACGAAATGTCTTTAATCACACCCAACGCATGTTGGTTCCGGAAGCTTGGCAAGGCCTACTGAGTAGGTGCCAAGTGGCTTGTTGAAGGGAAACTACAGTTGTGAACATCCATAGCTTCAAATGGGAATCTTTTTTCTCATATTTATAATATGGAGTACTTAGCTGAGAATATAGACCCTCAAAAACTCTATATACTTTGTTTTACTGTTCCTAACAGGGGTATCGGCTGTGTATATATACTTGAATACTTGAATACTCCTATATTAACAGTTTATTCATAAGATCAGCATTTAAATTCGATATTCTAATATGTGATTTCGTTCATCTCGCCTTCTGAGAAATGTTCTCAACAGATAAGTCTTCCTTTGTCACAATCTCTGATCCTAATTGGTAGTCGATGATAAAAAATGGTTTCAGAATACCAAGTATCGTAAATGGAATAAGACTTTGTGAAGGACCAAATGGGAAGTTTGCCATTTCACAAGATTTCTTCTTATGGATCATTGTTGTATGGCTTCAAACTTCGAAACTGGAGTATTAAAGTTGTTTAAAAAAATTGTCATGCTAAAAACTTCCAAACTGGAGTAGGAAAGTTGTTAAAAAAACATTGATATCGTGAGCGAAGAAAGCTACACATTTGGACTTTTAGCTTTGGTTTTTAATCTGTACGTACGTTATTTCTTCGAAGCGGTATCTGTTCTCAAGGGAGATCGTCAAAGTGGTTGCAGTCTTGCGAGTTTAGGGTATGCTTACGAGTCGCTGGAGATCTAACCTCAAAAAAAAAATAATAATAATGTTGGAATAAATTAAAAGTATTTGAAACCTTTCCAAACCTTCCATGTAGATTTACAGCAAGTTATGTAATACTTTTGATAACTATTGGAATCAGACGTAAAATATAGATGGAGTTTTGATAAGATGTGGCGAAATTTTTTTTAAGAATTTAATAAGTTAGTACTAATAATAAACTAAAAATTAAAAAAAAAAAAATTAATTTAATTTTTAAATATTTTTTTTAATTATATAATTTTTTAAGAATTCAACAAATTAAAATGGTTATAAAGTAAAAAAAAAAGAATTAATTAAATTTTTAAATGTTTTTTAATTATATAACTTTTTTAAGAATTCAATAAATTAAAATAGTAATAAAAAAAAAAAACAAAAATAAAAATAATAAAAAAAATTAAAAATTTAAAAATTAAATAATTAATTAAGAAAATTTTCAATTAAACGTTTTAAATTTTAAATTAAATTAAATTATTTTATTATATACTTTTTTAGAACTTATTAAGTTAAATACATTTTTTTTATTTATAAAATAAGTATATTTGACTCACCTCATTTTCTGACTAAAACGAACGCCATTTCATTGTTGACATTTGTCCTTATTTTACGAATTTTAATGTTATTTGGAAATGCTTTTACGCGTATTAATTCTATTATGTAAGATGGTGTTCTTGTTGTTGCCAGATTACACGATGATACCGTTAATTAATTACTCCAAACTATTTTCCATGAATTTGATGGTGTTAAATAAAAAAAAAAGCTAACGAAAATGTCGTACCCAACATGCACAGGATATGTATGCATGTATGTGTGTGTTTAAGTGCGAGTGTCGACAAAAATATTAATTATATGAAAATCATGTCTAGATGCTGGTATTATTGTTGTTGTTAATAATAACGCGTTGGTGTTTTAGAAAACGGCTTCATAGAAAGCCCACAGCAGGCCCAACAGGAAGACCAGGATGAGGAAAGTGGTGAATAGACTCTTGGCTTCATTCATGTTGTTGCTGTTGTTGTGTTGGTTTTTGTTGTTGATTGATTTTTAAAGCTATACGATATGTGTGCGAAAGATAAGTATAAAAAAATTATGAAATTTGTGGGTCAAAAGCTGAGTTTTTGGATTGAAATTTAAATTTTTTTGCTTATGCTTAAAAACTGCTTAACACTAGATACGTTTTTTGGAAATTAAGAAGATTTACAAAAAATAGCACTATTTTTTTTTTTTTTTTTTTTAATTTTTATGTCCTTAAAAATGAGACGTATGTTTGTGTGTATATATGTGTGTGTATATTAATTTTTTATATAATTTTTTTGGGTATTTAGCAATCACGCACCGCTAACGGTAAATAGCTTAATTGAGCGGAGCACACCGTTCGTACCGAATGCCTCTGAAAAACTGGCAATCGCATCTGCAAGAATTCTCCACAATGACCGGCGCCGCTTAGCAGCACGCCGCACGGAATCGTAACGGTATTGAATCGAAAGTGTGCCGGCGGCAGCAAAAGGAATTACATATGCACACAGCGCATACATATATATGTATGTACACTTGTACATTTGCCATAAACATAGAAATATTAAACATATGAATTCATGTTCGTATGTAAAAGCCTTCGAACTGTGTGGATTTGGCCGAAAATATTTAAATGTCTATCTAAATGTATGAATGTATGTCCAACCCATACAAACACTCACACACACACTGGCCACAATCATGGGATCATTGGCGAGCTTTCGTTGCTTTCCAACAAATCCGCTGCTTTCGTCGCGGCCAAGTGCGTGTGTACGCCAAATACCGTTAGCAGCGGATGTGTAATGACCGAGCAGGCGTTTGCCGATTATTGACATGGAATTGTGGCGGATCGGTTTTGATTTTGTGTGGGCGCAAAAGATCTTCATACAAGTTGTTGCAAATAAAATTTTTACAATTTCTAAAGGAAAATGCCAATTTCATTTCATCCACTGGCAGTGAAGCTATGAAAAAAAAAAGAAAATAAACAAAGAAATTGTAGGCTTTAGCAAAATTGCAAATAGACGGGCAAAATTTTTGTACAACGCAAGCTTACGAGGGTTGCTGTAAGGCATTTTTGGGATTTTAAGATCAAAACCAGTTTATTAGTTTGACTGTAGGTTTTTAAGGCGGTATTTTAGTCTAGAAATAAAAAAATTAACCTTTTTTATTTTAAAAATTTAACTATTCGAGAATATGTCCATGAGAAGAATTTTCAAAATTCGAATTATTTTCGAAGATATAAGTAGGTCTTTTGCTGGCCCGGAAACTTTAAACGAGTTTTTATCGAAACGAAATGATACCCACGATTTCTCATGTTCTAATAGGGTGACAATCCAGTAATAGACAAGTCTACAAAAAAACTCTCTAATTCTCGAATTAGAAATAATAGTAAAAACTTAAATTTGGGGATAGGGCTAGTACTATTCTATAAATAATTAGAGAGTATTCTTTTAATAATAGATATTTCTATAAAGATTTAGAGATCTCCAAATTTAGATGTTTACTATTTTTTTTAATTCGACACTTGTTGTGGCAAGTATTATAAAATTAATTTTTTTCTTCAGGCAGTCGCCATTTTGTGAAAAAAAAATAATATTTCGTGGTTCCAGACATTGCTACATTATTCTAGATTAATAATTTGTTTTATTTCTTTTTGGTTTCAGATTGCTAGGATTGTTAAGGGGTTACATGGGTTTACGGGTTTCTAAAAATCGATCGAAAATCTGGAATATTGTCCTAAATTTTCAAGTGGATCCGAGCAATAGTTTCGGATATTCAGCCTTAAAAGCGCTCGATGCTAGCTGGGCCAACTGCCCCGTATTAATTTCAACTATTTGAAAAAAAAAAAAAAATTCACTAAAACTTTCATTTTTTTGTAAAATTGTCTGCCAAAAATCCAATTTTCAGTTTTTTTCCTTCATCCAAGTTCATAGTTAAGGTTTTAACTAAAACACCTGTTTTTTTCACTTTAGAAGATCCTGTAAGGAGTCATAAGCAAGGGCGCATCTTTTTTCTGAGTCACCGGATATGGCGACGCAATGGCCGAGTTTAAAATATTTCTTTCCAAAAATTTTAGAATTTCTTTGTTGATAGTGCAGGTTTGTAACAATAACAAAATTCTAGTAAAATATTTCATTTTTTATGAGAAAAAAATTGTTGAAAAAGGCTGTTTTTTTTACCCGATGAAACCCATGTAACTTCTTAAAGATCGTTAAAATATCTAGACGAAAGCTTATATGCTTACTTTAGAACCCGAAAGCTTTTCGTAATTCGGAATTATCAAAACGTACAATAAACATCCCTTGCAAAATCCTATCTATGTTCGGATAAATAACGATTTTTTTATGAAAAAGGGTGAGAATATATGTAGGTATAGTTATTGGAATGTTTAAACCGAAATATATAGGATTATGATTCAAGATATAATATGTAGAAAAGTTGAAAGCCGCTTGCTATACGTATATACAACAACTTTATTGGTACATAGACTTTTTCTTCACGTAAGGAAATTACTCAAGAATATATTCAGAATCAGAGTTGAAGCCGATAAAATCAGGTCATTGAACGAGTCATAGTTAAATGAAGACGGGTATGGGTTTTTTTTGTGTAATTTCCTTAAATGGCTGTAGATTAATTTTTGTAGGAGTTTATCGAAATAATTTTCTCCAAACACTGGATATTACTTTTGGTAGAAGTTCACTCAAATAATTTCAAATTTCTTTAGAAGTCTGCAGATTCTTTTTTGTTTTAATTTATATTAACCAATTTGCATAGATTGTTGCTTAGACTGTAGGTTATTTTTCGAAATAATTTTTTTGGACGTATGAGATGGTTTAGGATTCAAAATCGAACATTTTGACGTTGGTTAACACAAAAGCATATGCATATCATTCAGCCGACCCAGCTGCTTAAGCCAAATTAATAATGGACATTGGAATAATATTTCAAAATCCAAAACTTTCTTTAAGAAATAGACCAAAAAACTGCCAATTAAAAAATTTAGTCAAATACTTGTCCGCAATGTCAACATTGACTGTCATTATGCTAAAAGAAAGATGACAGTTGACAGCCGGCTGTCATCTCTAAAATGGAAAAGCAATGTTTTTGTGTTAAACGTCTATAAGTACTACATAGAAAAGCAGCAACCCTCGTACATATGTATTTGTTGCAAAAAAAAAATATATATATATATGTACATAAATTTTACAAAATTCGCATCATTGGTGGGATTAGACCACTGGAATTAGAACATACATAAACACAAATAAAAATAAATACATTTTACATACATTTCCTTGAGGTATTTATTTATACGGTTCGAGCTTTCCTCATTCCTTGTGGCGACTTATGTAATTATATTCGTACATATCATCACCGAACGTCTAATTTTGACGTATGCTCACCATTATAATTTGTTTACAGCATAATGCGGCAATCATTTATATATTTACCGCTTTATTGCTTTATTTAACACAAAATATTTGAAAAATAATGTAGTTTTCGACTCCCCGCTGAATTAGAATTTTTTCGCTGGATTGTTTATAAGAAATTCAATTATCAATTTCACTTCCATTAGTGTTTATAAAGATTGACAAATTGATTTGTGCATATCTAATTGGCTATCTTTCGCATTAACAGCGGGTTGCCGAAAAGTTGAGATATAACAGAAGAAAAATTGCAGATATCTTGGGGTTCAATTATTTTTAATAATAAAAAAATAAGTATTACTGAAATTTTCCTTTTCATGCAAAGAAATGAATGAATGACGTGAATCGTGAAAGTGCGTTGATTTTTTGAGGAAAGTATATACTATATTTTTGATCTGTACATATATATCATATTTAGATTTATTTTTTTATGCAGTTATCTTTTGCTTTACTTCAAAAAACCCCCTATAAACATACCTTTTCTTATGCTAGACACGTCATATCCTTATACTTTACGATCGCAAGTAAGATACCTGTGATCGCTGTTGTAGTTTTTGTTTTGTTTGATTTCCAGCTTAAAAGATGGCATACAACAGCCAGAGAAGGATCAATAGCACAGCCAAAATGGCAAAGGTGGACATCAAGCTGCGGACTTCACTCATTTTTTAACTGCAAATTAAGAAAAAATTTATGATAATATTTTACAGAAGAAATCTTGTTTAAATAAATTGAAAAAACTCATCAGTCTATATCTATGACGATTGTTACCTAACAGTCGAAATTTTGCTGTATATAATTGAAAAAAATTATTTTCTTGCAAAAAAATTATAAAAAAAAATGGATTTTTTTTTGGAAAAAATATTTTTCATTCTCAAATTTTTTAAAATAGTAATATTATAATATTTATTATATTATTACTGCCAACAGACTGGTTCTGTAAGCAACTGGCAAAGAAGGCAGCTCTTAGACTCAGGGAATCATCGCTATTTGTCACCAGTAACAAGGAACATTCTATGATATTCTATGTAAGTTCCCGTTTCTAAACAATATGACGGATTTTCGTAACCCTATAGAGTAAATTTCAATTCCGTCCGCTTTCCCTGTGCAAACTAGATATTCCAGTAAGAGTTGGTGTCTTTACAGATACTACCAAACTCGCCTTCCGTCTACCAGACCACTGCAGTATCTTCCAAGCGAAGATCACAGCAACTTACGAAAGCCTACTTGTTCCGAGGAAGTATACTCAGAACAAGGCATATATACAGATTGCTAGGCGGCTTTAAAATCACTAAATGCTCTTATAGTTTCGACAAAGTTAGTGAAGGAATACCTTAATCTTTTAGTGAGTCTAACATCTTTTTTCAAGATTTTAGTGACGTCTTGGTAACTATAAAGCAAGCAAACTAGCCAGAGCAGGCACTACCCTACAATTAGACTCCAGAAAGGAGGGTGTTTAAATGTCTCTAGAAGAAGAGGATACTATAAAACATCTTCGAAGCAAACTCGACGTTTCGTATAGGGAAAGAGATCGCAAATATCGGTCGAGGGTTTCTTGACGACTTTTCGAAGATTCAGAGATTTCGTACTGATGAACGATTCACAGGGGAGACAATAGAGTGATCATAAAAACTTGATCCTTGAAATTAATTGTGGTATGTTAATAGTTAGAACACATTTTTGTATTTATTTTTGGAATTAAAAAACTTTTTCACTTAAGGAGATATCATCAAGAAATTTGACATGGGTTACTGTTTAAGTCAATGATGCAATCTCTAGAGAGGTCGTTTAGATTGGATCACTATAACATGTATACGTAGCTGCCATACAAACTGACCCATCAAAATCAAGTTTTTGTAAGAACTCTTTTGAATTTGTGAAGGGTATTGTCGTTTTTTCTTGTTTTTCATTAGCAGTTTCATTCAGAAATTAAGTACTATTTTAAAGCCAGTTTAAACTACGTTTCTTCGTTCTCCTCGAATATTAAAAGTCTTTTCCTGTAGATATTACAAAGCCTAGAACATTTTTAAACAGATGAATTACAGAGTAGAGGATTGTCTTGAGTTGAAGGGTATGGGACCGTCAAGGTATAAAAGAAATTAAATGGAGGTAGTGAAAGCTTCAAAGCGTGTTTGTTTCTTAAATAGATTTACATACTTGCTGCCTTTTTGTAAGAAAAATAATTGAACCCGAAATAATGTGAAAGTAAAGCAACTCAAAATTCTATCAGCCAATTCTGGAAAGCGAATATTTTTCAACAACAAAAGAATTTGAGATCACTTTATCATAATTTTCAACTCACTAGCTTCAGTTAAGATCAGTCAAATACAATAAATAAAGAAATATTACAAAAAAGAAGTTTTTTCGTTTCGTTTAGTAGCAGAAAATTAGTAATGGAATTCTCCCAGAATTCAACAGAATTAACGTCGGCATAATTTAATACATATAATAAATAAAATACGAATAACAAAATTCCTTAGTAGCTATTACAACGAACTATTTTAAATATTTGCAATTTAGAGACAAATTTATGAATCAGTCATCTTTGATGTGACCTTCAAGTTTTCCTTAATTTTCAGCAATAAAAAGTTGAAAGAATAAAATAAATTAAAAAAATAAAAATTATGAAATTGCTTGAAGCTACAAAATTATTTTTAAAAAATCTCTGTTTAATTTCTGTGGTATGCCTTATTCGCGCACCTAATTATAATTTTAGCTAATCAAAGGCTTTCATATGCTCCTATTTTATTAAAAAGATAATCATAATTTATAAAAATATATAAAACTCGACATTTGGACTGATTTTATTGGAAGTGCGCCAAATATTTGCGCGAAAGTCTTTTTTGATTATATTAAAAAATTGAAAATTGTATTACTTTTAGAAAATCAAAGTATTTAATTTTGGTCGACAGAAGCGCATTAAATGGCGGGCCAACACCCACACGACACGCGCTGGCAAAAAGTGATGAAAAGAAAAAGAAATCGTATAAAAAACCGTTAAAAACGCAAAAGGTATGCAAGTACATGCAATAAAATTGGAAAATTTGCGAAAAAATAGATTCGAAATGCCTTTGCGTTGAAGCGCGACAGGAAATGGTGAAAAAGTTTCGGTTTGCTTTTTATTAAAAAAATCGGAATTTTTTTGCAAAAAAATATTTTCTTTACATCATAAAATATGCAAATAAATTATAAATTAATAATGCAAACAGGTTTTTTTTTGAGAAAAAAATATTTTTGCAAAACAATTATTGAATAAAACAAAATTAAATACTATAATAATAATAAAAATAAAAAAATTTTCAAAAAAAATATGTTTTTGACATCAAAAAAAATGTAAACAAGTTTTTTTTTGAATGCAAAAGAAATACATATTTCTTGCAAAAAAAATATAAAAACCAAAAATTATTTTTTCAAAAACATTATAAAAAAAAATAATTTTTTTCTAAAAATATTTTAAAAATAATAAGTTTTTTCAAAACAATATTTCTTTTACATCCAAAAACATATGCAAATAAAATGTTTTGGATGTAAAATAAATATTTCTAACAAAAAATTATTTTAAAAAAAGTTATTTTTACAAAAAATTAGTTTAAAAAATATTTAAAAGCAAATAATTTCTTTCAAAAAAATACTTTGTTTAAATCCAAAAAAATGTGCAAATAAAATTTTTGGATGTAAAGAATATAATTTTGCGGAAAAATTAAAAAAATATATAAAAAAATAATGACTTCCAAAAAAATTATTTAAATAAAAATAATTTTTATGAAAAAAATATTTCCTTTACATCCAAAAAAGTATACAAATAAACTTTTTTTGTACACATAAAGAAAAATTTGCATTTTTTTGGAAAAAAAATATTTATACATACATACATACATAGTGTAAAAATTAAAAATGTACAAATAAAATTTTTGAATGTAAAGTATTTTTTGCAAAAAGTTACAAAACAAAACATACATATGTTAAAAAAAATATGACTTCTAAAAAATTTATTTAAAAACAAATAATAATTTTTTTCAACAAAAATATTTCGTTTACATCCAAAAAGTATGAAAATACATTTTTTTTTTTTTTTTTTGGGAAAAAAACCTTAAATTTAAAAAATATTTTTCATTGGCGCCGCCTTAAGTGAGACCATTTAAGTTATTTTCATCAGTTCTTATATAAAAAATATCGCCCATTAATATAATATATGCAACTACACAGATTATTTGTATTTTATTAAAAAAAATGCACCGTTAATTTTATTTTGTAAAAAAAATATAATCTCATAATATACATACATACATATGTCTGCATATGTACATATATTTTTCAATTAATTTTATATTCTCTATATATTTTTTAATATTCTCACACACCTTTTCAGTAATTCACACTTGAATTGAAGAAAACTTTTGAAACTTTTTTTGTGATAATTTGCTCTGAGAGCTAACAACTGTTGGTTTGAAGACTTCGGGTCTAACTAAAAATCCTTTGCATCTATATGGTTCAATGCAGGGGTAAATATT
>JAPZAG010003361.1:0-11066 GCA_027475135.1 Bactrocera correcta | reverse complement strand
GAATTTGTTCACAACACTTATAGTCGAGCTAAAGTGAGAAGGCGCAGGGTTGTTCTTTGGGTTTGGGACCCGCCACGTAAAAAATCATACCAATGAAAAAACATCAACAGCCTCGGATGAGTGACCCACCTTTTGATGACGACCATGGCAAACGAAATAAAGACCGCGAATTAAGGGCATGCACCTGGAATGTCCGGTCTCTTAATTGGGAAGGTGCCGCTGCCCAGCTGATTGATGTCCTCGTGAAAATAAAGGCTGACATCACCGCCATCCAAGAAATGCGATGGACGGGACAAGAACAGAAACAAGTAGGTCCTTGTGACATTTACTACAGTGGCCATATAAAGGAGCGCAAGTTTGGTGTGGGATTCGTGGTGGGAGAGAGACTCCGTCGCCATGTACTATCATTCACTCCTATAAATGAACGTCTAGCCACAATCCGCATCAAAGCGAGGTTTTTTAACATATCGCAGATTTCCGCCCACGCCCCGACGGAAGAGAAGGACGATGTGACGAAAGAGGTCTTCTATGAGGGCTTGGAGCGCACTTATGAGCGCTGTCCCCTCCACGATGTCAAAATCGTGATTGGTGACTTTAACGCCAGGGTAGGCAAAAAAGGTATCTTTGGCACTACTGTGCCAAATGGGATGAGGCTGATCGACTTCGCCGCGGCCCGAAATATGGCTAACTTTGGTACTAGATTCCGGTACAAGAAAATACATCAAGCTAACAAGAAGGCGAACCCGATTCCCCAATCGAAGACGAAGGAGCAGACGTTCCATTGCCCGACCTTGAAGAAGTTCGAATAGCAATTACCCGCCTGAAGGACAACATAGCGGCGCGGCACGAAAAGGAGCTAGCTTTATGCCGCGATGTCTGAATTTGGTATCCCCGCAAAACTAATACGGCTGTGTAAACTGACGTTGAACAATACCCAAAGTTCCATCATGATCGGGAAGCATCTCTCCGAGCCTTTCGATACCAAACGAGGTTTTAGAAAAGGCGACTACTTATAGTGCGACTTCTTCAATCTGCTGCTGGAGAAAGTAGTTCGTGCTGCAGAACTTTATTGCGCAGGTACAATCTTTTATAAGAGTGTACAGCTGCTGGCGTATGCCGATGATATTGATATCATCGGCCTCAACACCCGCGCCGTTATTTCTGCTTTCCCCAGGCTGGACAAGGAAGCAAAGAAATGGGTCTGGCAGTGTATAAGTGCAAGACGAAATATCTCCTGTCATCAAACAAACAGTCGTCGCACTCGCGACTTGGCTCTCATATCACTGTTGACACTCATAACTTTGAAGTTGTACATAATTTTGTCTATTAAGGAACCAGCGTAAGGCCACCAACAATGTCATCCTGGAAATCCAACGCAGGATTACTTTTGCCAACAGGTGCTACTTCGGACTGAGTAGGCAATTGAAAAGTAAATTCTTCTCTCGACGAACAAAAACCAAACTCTATTAGTCGCTCATAATTCCCGTCGTGCTATATGGTGCAGAGGCTTGGACGATGACAACCACCGATAAGTCGACCTTAAGAGTTTTCGAGAGAAAGGTTCTGAGAAAGATTTATGGTCCTTTGCGCATTGGCCACGGCGAATATCGCATTCGATGGAACGATGAGCTGTAGGAGATGTACGACGACATTGACATAGTTCAGCGAATTAAAAGACAACGGCTACGCTGTCTAGGTCATGTTGCCCGGATGGACGAAAACACTCCAGCTCTAAAAGTATTCGACGCAGTACCCGCCGGGGATGCAGAGGAAGAAAAAGACCTCCACTCCGTTGGAATGACCAAGTGGAGAAGGACCTGGCTTCGCTTGGCATATCCAATTGTCGCCACGTAGCGAAAAGAAGAAACGACTGGCGCGTTGTTGTTGACTCGGCTATAATCGCGTAAGCGGTGTCACCGCCAATTAAGAAGAAGAAGAAGAAGACTGTTGGTAAATACTAAAAAGAATTATGAAAATCAAAATTCCTTCTTAGAAAATTCTTAGTTTAATACTTAAAAGTATATGTATTCAAGTTTAAAACAATTATTTTAAAATTTCTAGTTAGGACGATTTAATCTTATACATATATGAAAATGAATCGCAAAATGTGTTGCTAAGCGTATAACTAAACAACACCTAGACCAATTTGGCCAATTCTTTTTTTTTTTTTAGTATTCGTTGAAGTTCAAAGATGGTTTTTACGACGAGAAAAATTCGAATAATTGCCGGAAAACCCCTTAAAACAGCCCTTTTCTTTTTCCGATATTTGTTAGCAACGCTCAAAAAACGGCTGCTCCAATCTTTATGAAATTTTCAGAGGTTGTTCGTTGTGGATCGCTGAAGGTTTAGAAATAAAAATTCCTTATACATATATACTTTTCATGAGGAACAGTCGGAAAATTGGATAACTGCAAAAAGTAACTTTTTACCATAAAATATTTTTTTTTTTTTCAATTTTTGTTTTTCAATATTTTGTCTTTTTAAATTATTTTTTTTTTTTTTTTTTTTTTATTTAACATTCTTTATTTACAATCTATCTACATTAAGATATTCAGTAAATTAGATCTAGTAGGTAATGGCAGAGATAGATTTGCCCTTGAGCAAATCTACATAAAGGATTACTTAATTTTTTACATATACATAAGTAAAATATAATTAACTTAGGTTATTAAATACATCCATCAAAAATTCATTTTTTTTTTTCTTTCTTTTTTCTTTTTTTTTGCCAAACTTAAATCTAAGAAATTTTTAGAGAAATGGTAAATCTAAGATATGAGAACGTTTTAGCCGTATAGTTTCATAAGTTGTATCTAACAGACAAACAGCAATTGGGTTTATATGGTTTGAGAGACGTGCAAGATATCTAGCACTATATTTAGGGATCTCATTTTTTATAAAGGGAATGCCTAGGTCGTTATGGATAGCTTCATTGGTAACAAACCATGGGGCGTTAATAAGTGACCGCAAAGTTTTTGATTGATAACGTTGCAAAATCTCCACATTGGACTTACTGGCAGTACCCCAAAGCTGAATGCCGTATGTCCATATGGGTTTGAGGATAGCTTTGTAGAGCCGTATTTTATTTTCTATGCTAAGTTGAGACTTTCGACCGAGCAACCAGTACATGCGTTTAGTTTTGATTTTTAATTGCTGCTGTTTAGCCTGAATATGACTTTTCCATGTAAGACGTCGATCTAGATGCATCCCTAAATATTTAACTTTATCCCTAGTAGGAATCTGCTTATTATTTAGAAATACAGCAGGACACTCCTCTTTTCTTAATGCAAATGTGACATGTGTAGACTTCTCAGAGTTAACCTTTATTTGGATAATTCTAAAAAGTAACTTTTTTCCATAAACATTTTTTTTCAATTTTTGTTTGTTTTGTTTTTCAATATTTTGATTTGCAAATTATTTGAATCGTTCAATTTCGGTCGCTTGCTTTTTTGTTATGGCTATTCGAAAGAAAAATTATTGAAAATTATTCAGTGAAAACTTTATGTTTGTTTCACACAAAGTGATCAATTACAGATTGAATTTTGTTTCGAAGCCACGAAGAGGTGGCGCTAATATCGGTCGGCGATCTTTTTGCCATCAACGTTTGGCAGCCCAAGACGCATGAACGAGTTCCCAGGATGCGATGACATATGTACGTGCGGAATTATGGACCGCGGTCAATCAGCAAGAGATCGTTACGATTTCACATCACAACTTTTCAAACAACAGCTGCGATGTTTGATGGACTTTATCTTGAAGCAACTTATGGTATACATATACTATATAGTCCTGTTAGATACTGGATTTATTTCGTTAAGTAGCAAAAAAGGGGTTTCGCGCACGCACACATTCTTCTTTGGATGAGGATGTTAGTTACACCAGATCAAATTGATGAAATCATTTCTGCGGAAATTCCTGATGCAGAGAAAGATCAGTACTATACAAAGTTATGAACACTATGGGCTTTGCGGACACCACAATCCCACTTCGGTTTGTACGTCTGACAGTAAATGCACGAAACATTATCCACGTGAACTGGAAATGGTGGATATTCACTCTATCGGCGTCGCTCACAAGACGACAATGGCAGAACATTTAGCTTTCAATTTAGAGGCGTGAATATCGAAGTTAGCAACACATCGAAGTTGACAACACTTGGATCGTACCATTATTGCCACTGTTATCTAATTCACATTCAAAACTCATGTCAATGTTGAATATTGCATTTTGTTGAAATCGATCAAATACGTTTGTAAATACGTCACCAAAGAAAGCAACATAGCGATTATTGGCATTGAACGAGATGAGATCAGCAAGTATCAAATTAATCGATACGTGAACTGCAATAAAGCGCTTTTTAGGGCATTTTCTTTTGCAATTCATGAAATTTTTCAGACTGTTGTGCGTCTCGTCTTTAAGTCATTGCGTATTGTGAATGGTACAGTGTATGCAACTTTTTGAGAAGCATGCCAGCAATTGCAATTATTGGAACATAATACTCGCTGGAAACAAAGGATGGACAATGCGATAGCTGCTTCGAATGCCGCTGAAGTGCCAAATTCACTACTATTTTTCGCGAAGATCATTTCAACATATCAGCCTTCAAATTCGCGTTAATTATGGGTTACGAACAAATATTACATTGCGGATGACATTCTACGTTGTATTCGCTAAAAATTGGAAATAAGAAAATTTCGGTTGATACTTCGAGTGGTTTTAGATCAATTTCACTTGCCTTTTGTCAATATACTTGAACGAAAGATGAACTCATCGCTAATGTTTTTCCGAATATTGGCCAAATTATCGTGACTGCGATTGCTTGAGTGCATGCGCAATTTTAGTTGCCAAGATTCAGAGTCGAGTTCGGTTAGGTTTGCGCTCATACAAAAGTTCTTTGTAGAGGCTTGGTATTCCGCAGAATCATTTGCGTCTCAAAGTTAGGTCTGTCGTTATTACTTTTCACAGTCTTCTTGTGCCGAAACTATGTAATGGAACCGGACTGATTGTGACGCAGTTATCGAATACAATACAGCCATTTCAGTTCAAATGTATTCAGTTTGCAGGGAAAATTGCATTTGCGCTGACAATCAAGAGGACAAAGGGATAATCGCTAGAAGAATGTGGTATAAATCTTGAAATGCTATGTTTTTCACACGGCCAGATATATGTGTGTACGTGGCGTGTTCACGAGTTGTAAACATATATTCTCTGTACATTTACGCACCAGAAAAGAAACCAAAAAATGTTGTTTATAAAGCTGGGCTACATTAAAAAAAAATTTACAATGATCGGAAATAAATTATTTTCAACACAATAAGGCAATTCGGAATCTTGTGCATCTGAGTTTGCAAAGTTGCAAATATTTACCATTTTTTGTAGATTATGTGCAACCCTTGCAAAGACCATTAATTCACAGCTGATCGGTGAAGAAAAACATTGTTTGTAATCAAAATTTTCGCACAAATTGGAAAATATGCCGAAAAAAAGTTTTATGAAAAAATTAACTGACGCTTTATTTCATGAAGCTGCTGAAGAAATGATGGACATTGAAGGTAAGAAATATTTTTATGCGGCACATGCCACAAATTTCAAATTTCTTAATTTTTAATTTACAAATTGAATTGCCCTAATATAAATTAAACTTTATTTTCATGTCAAAACACATAATTTCACGCAGGACAACGCCTGCGGGGTCAGCTATCATTTCTATAAAGATTTTTAAAAATTTGAAGAAAATTCTCGTATTTATATACGACCGTAGCATTATAATTTCTCTATGTATTTTCTCTCTTCTCTAATGAAACTAAGAGCATTTATTCTAAGTGTAACTAGCTAAATTCTGAATTTGACGTTTCTGTGTTAATTATTATATGCAAAAATTATAATAAAGCAAACCCGAGAATGTGGTCAATGAAACAGTATCACTGTTTCGAAATGAAACTTTGCTTTCATTAGCAGTACCTACAACATTGTACATTGTCAACTATTTCGGAATCAATAGGAGGTAAGACATAAGTTAGTTGAGCATACGTGCGTAGATGTCCAACCACTCGATGCGTTGAACGCGACCTACGTGTCTCATAAGTACCCTTTACAAACATTCGTATTACCGCTAGAATTTATATGACTTCTTGCGAGAATATCACACATATTTTTGAAAGAATCAACAACAAGCAAACTATTAAAATCAACGATGATTAAGCGTTGTTCAATTCGCACATACATCTTCTTTACTGACGAGACGATTATTGCCGATTTAACAACAGCGCGCCTGGTGTTTCTTCTTTTCACTTTTTGATTTTCCTGGAATACTTAGAGACATTTTAGAAAGATTTACCAAAGCACTTGGAAACTCACGACATGTTTGGCATAATTATCAACTTTTGATTTCGAAAAGAAATCCGCATTTAGCAGTAGCAAGAAAAGCTACTGTTATCCTAATCTCATCAAATCAGAACGATTCGGTGCTCAGTTTGCCTTTTTCATTCTAGCGATAGATCTGTGAACTTCATGTGAGCTCCTTCTGACTCAGTGTTGAAACAAGAGATTCATGGATCGGTTCGTGGTTAACAAACCCAAAATTTCGCGGTTGCGACATGCGTTTGGCCAAAATAAAACTTAGGAGGCCCCTTTAACTACCAGTTCTTAGCAAAGTCAATCTTGCTGCAATTGTAGGATTTTGAATAGACACGGTCCGGGCTCACACCCGGTGGGGTCAAATATTTGAGTAAAGGTGAGGTGGAATCATCTAAGTATTTTTTCCTCTGCTATTCAGTTTTTGCTTTTCTGAGATTGAAGTATCTCAATCGATATATAACATAACAAAATTTGTGGTCAGCTCAAAACACTTTGTCGATCTGCAAGTATCTTCTCCTTCTTTATTGGCGTAGGTATTTGGTATTTTATGAGCCTTGGGAACCACGAAAATCGAAGTTCACCGCTATATATGTAAGTGCGTTCTTCCCCTATCTTTTGCAGGAAGATCAACCCTTATGACTTAAGTTAAGTTTTTGGTAGTGACAAACTTGCAAAGTTGCGCAAGGGAAGGTGAAGAGATTGTCGATATGCGATGATCGTTTTGATTCATAGAAGCTGCAGGTCTCACTGAGGATCGATATTTTTGTCTATTCAAGTGCGATCATTTGTGGTTGGACGAATATCAGTCGGGTTAACACAACTAATTTAAGGTCAAATTTATTCAGTAGAGGGTGCATATAATGAAATTGGAGTTTATTTAAATATCCTGTGACGATAGTAAATTAGTAATTTGAAATTTAATTTTCTACAATCTTTCCTTTATAAAACCATGATTTCCCACAAAATATGTGAAAAACTTGAAAAATCAAGGAAAGAAGTACTTAAAGTTAAAACTAAAAGTTAAAATTTTCAGAGATACAATCTAATGTGCATATCCCCCTTCCATAAATTTATCTTAAAGAATATTGATAACATAACTTATAGCTATTTTTGACTACTCTGAATATGTATGTCTCGTATTATAGCATATAAGCATTTTGACTCAATAAGTTTGTCGTACTCACCCACAACATCCAGGTAACCAAGTTGACTTTTCATCGGATCCGTATTGATCTGACACATATACCAGCCTTTGTCCGCTTCTTTAACGTCACGTATTCTCAATATCCAAGCGCGCTTCTCAACATGGGTTATGCTCATTCGTTTGTTTTTCGTTATAACGAGATTTTGTATCGTCAGTATTGTTTGTGTGTCGACGCGCAGCCACGCAATCTAAACTCAAAATAATCATATGACGCACAGGAACGCCAGATAGCGTGTTTGTATTTGGGTGAAGCATAATTTGAGACGTGTCAACCCATTCGACACAACTCGTTCATTTTCATATTAGCAGATAATAAATAGACCGCAAGACGCACATAGTCATATGTACGTTCGTTCATTAGTTTGTTTTTGTTTATTTGTGTTTGCGTATTTTCATTTAGAAGAGGTGCGTATAGGTGGGCCGCGTGTGCCGGTTTGTTTATATATCCATTGGTTATGTTGATTTTTCCACGGAATTCCACAGGACGTTGAACACATTTACACATACATATGTGAAATTGTATGCATAATTTAGAATCAGCAAGGAAGGAAAAGGGAAGAGAGAAGAAATTTCATGAGAAAATTGTTTGTTTAGCTTTAGTTTAATAGTAAAATGGTTTGTTAGCCACTACTACGCAGAGTTTGCATACATACATATATAATACACATATATGTATGTATATATAATAGTACATATACATACGTTCATATCTTGCTGCCATATATACATATGTAAATATATTTGTATCATTGAGGACATATGCTGATAAATGTATACATAAGTGTATTTATAAAACTTAATATACGTTTTATTGCTTGCGGCTGTTGTGAGTCTATCAATGAATCATTTATGGTAGAGTATTAGTACGGTCCTTTGAGGTTAAGGAGTTAACAAGTTCATTAGGATGAATAGCTTAATTCGGTGGTCGAATTCGTGTTCTATGCATGTAATCATAGCTATATACATATTGTTATCGGTTTACATACGTATATTTATTTGGCATTATTTATATGCTACTAATAGGTCAAGAAAAGTTTAGTGTTTAGTGCCCCTTAAACAGCACATGTAGTGTCACTGCCTAAGGAAAGACGCGTTTTGCGAGTTATAGAGAATATTACGGAATGAAACTTTTTAATGTTACGTCCTCATGCTTAATGAATATATACAAAAACTTAAAAAAATTGAGTTATGCGTTATTTCTTAAGTGTCTAAAAAAAGTTCTCCACTTCAGCAGCTATTGCTATTTAGACCGAAATTAAAAATAAAAACCAGATTTTGTTTTGTATGATCGATATATACGATAGCAGACTGATCTGAATAATCTCTTCAGAAATTATACCGTTGCTTTGGACAATAATCCGCCAAAAATGTCGTGGACATACTTTGTCAAAAGGACTTGATCTAAGATATGCATAATCTTTGCAAACTGTATTATTTTTTTAGGCCATAATACATGCTGAGTTTTGTGAGCATACCTCGTCTAATAAAAAAGTTCTCCATACAAGTATTTGATTCCAATAATTAGGTTTGTATGGCAACTATTTGCTATATTTCTCTTATATGGCAGGTTTTGATAAGTAAACACCTTCTTGAAAAGAAATGGACATATGTAAAATTTCAAACCAATATCTCGAGACTATTTACATAGTCGGGCATGGCTAAATCGGTTCAGTTCGTCGCGCTGATCATTTGGTATTTACTTATGAAGGGGAGACCGGGGTACCTGCGGCACTTTTTTTTTTAACCTGGATATCTCAGAAAATATCCAACGAATCGAAACTTATATAATCTTGAACGAGTCTGACATTATTTAAAAAGAAGATGTCGGTGAAACTTTTCTTGAAATTGTAGCGGAGACAAATTTATTTAAGGTTAATTGAAAATAGTCAAATCTGCTGAATGTACCCCGGGGCGGGGTAGCACCGGCAATTGCTGGGGAACCTTCGTCGTTCATGTGGTGAGATTTAGTTATTAAATAAAAAGCCCTTTTTTAATCTTTTTACGTTTTATTAAATATAAAAAGATAAACAAAAAGCATATTTTATGGTACTGTAGTTAAAAGCGTTGCCTCCTTGGCTTTTTTTATTAAATATAAAGAGATAAACAAAAAGCATATTTTATGGTACTTTAGTTGCCTTCTTGGCTTTAAAAAATATAAAGTTATTTGATGTTGAAGCCACTTAGATCGAGTTCAAATATATATTTAGTGCGACTACGTGATGTTGAAGCAGGATTCACCGGGTTAGGAAGTTTAAATATAATTTCGCTTTTCAAAACCAATGATATATCCTTGTTTTCGGGCTTGACAAATATAGGCTGCAGAACATCAAGTTTCCTAAGAAAGCTAACTGTGAATGTACATTCACTAAGTCTCTCAATGATATCAGCAACATAATAAACTTTTTGTTTACAGGTTTGAAGAGGTGCGACAAGAACATAATCTCCCACATTCAGTTCGAAGTTATCAGTCAATTCATTATTTGAAAAATTCTCCATCTCCGGCGTTTCTTTGCCACCAACGAAAGATCCAACTGATTGGTCAGTGTCTGCGTATTCAACACTTATGTTACTTTCGTCAGAAGAATCAATATCATTTCTAACGGAAACTTTAGGCTTTTTAGTCTTCAGCTGGATTTTTTTTATAATATTTTTAGTATTTTTGTTCTTACGAGCATTTTTTTTACTTAGAAACTGAATGTTTCTTTTTGCTGTTTGAGAGTTTATTGTGGACGCTTTTTCTTCCATCCGTTTTTTCTCACACGAACTAGTCAAAATTCGAGAGCAGCCAGATCGAGCAGTGGTTTTAGAAGCATTTAAACGGGAAATGGGACGAATTTGTTCTGGTGTTCGGGAAACAGGTGCACTAACACTTTCATCTAGCTGAAGTGGGTCTGTAATATTAACAATATTATCAGGCTGAAGCGGAAGAGGTTCAGTCAAACTATCCTCATCCGTATGATCTGCCGGAGCGAACTAATCTTCGCTAAAATTTTGGGAGTTGAAAGGATATATTCCTGTTGACTGGAAACCACTGATTATATTTTCTGATCTGAATGCTCTTTGGAATGGTAAGTTAGACAGGTGGGCAACTTCGTATATCGTTATTCTCTTTCCTGGATTGTTTGTCATAAAATCAGTAAAAGACGTTTGAAGAAATTTTTTAAATGGTCCGTAAACTGACACGTCTAGTGGCTGGAGACGGTGCGAAGTATGAGGGGGAAACGACAATAGATGTATTCCATTATCCCGTGAATAATTGATGCAGTCAACGCTGCAGTGAGATGAATGGTTGTCGAGAAGCAAAAGAATCGGTCCCTCTTTAGAACATTTTGTGTTATTTTGAATGTGTTTAAGAACGTTTATAAACAATTCCGACATCATCCAACCACTAATTTTAATTAGATAATATAATTAAGTTTACTTCTGCTTACTAAAAACTTAACAAAAAACAAAATTGAAGAACTTCTCGAACGCACCAAAAAGACCAAAAAAAAAAAAATTTTTGAAA
>JAPZAG010003360.1:0-11069 GCA_027475135.1 Bactrocera correcta | reverse complement strand
GTTAATTAACTTAAATATATTAAACTAATGATTTGAGGCATTTCGATATCGATTGCTAAATGTGTATATACAACAAAATTGACTTTTACCTAAATATACGCTTACGGAATTCTTCTAAATGCACTACCGTTATGCCGTTATGGCTTTATGTTAACTTCAGTTCGTTAAAGAAGGTTTATTAACTTAGATATGTTACACCAGTTATTAGAAGCATTTCGAAATTGATTACTTAGTGCATATATATGTACAAGAAAATCGACTTTATACCTAAATATAAGATTACGGAATTCTTCAAAATGTACTGTCGTTATGCCGCCATGGCTTTATATGAACTTCAAAATGTTAAAGAAGGTTAATTAACTTAAATATGTTAAACTAATGATTTGAAGCATTTCGATATCGATTGCTAAACGTGTATATACAAGAAAATCGACTTAATACCTAAATATAAGGTTACGGAATTCTTCCAAATGCACTACCGTTATACCGTTATGGTTTTATGTTAACTTCAGTTAGTTAAAGAGGGTTTATTAAGTTAAATATGTTAAACCAGTTATTTGAAGCATTTCGATATAAGACAACGTAATTCTTCTAAATGCTTTGCCGTTATGCCGTTAAGGCGTTTGTAGACTTCAGTAAGATAAAGAGGGATAATTAACTTAAATATGTTAAACTAATGATTTGAGGCATTTCGATATCGCTTGCTAAATGAGTATATACAAGAAAATCGACTTTATACCTAAATATAAGATTACGTAATTCTTCTAAATGCTTTGCCGTTATGCAATTAAGGCGTTTGTAGACTTCAGTAAGATAAAGAGGGTTAATTAATTTAAATATGTTAAACTTATGATTTGAGGCATTTCGATATCGATTGCTAAATGTGTATGTACAACAAAATCGACTTTATACTTAAATATATGATAACGGAATTCTTCTACATGCACTGCCGTTATGCCGTTAAGGCGTTTGTAGACTTCAGTAAGATAAAGAGGGATAATTAACTTAAATATGTTAAACTAATGATTTGAGGCATTTCGATATCGATTGCTAAATGTGTATATACAACAAAATCGACTTTATACCTAAATATACGCTTACGGAATTCTTCTAAATGCACTGCCGTTATGCCGTTATGGCTTCATGTTAACTTCAGTTCGTTAAAGAAGGTTTATTAACTTAGATATGTTACACCAGTTATTAGAAGCATTTCAAAATCGATTGCTTAATGCATATATACAAGAAAATCGACTTTATACCTAAATATAAGATTACGGAATTCTTCCAAATGTACTGTCGTTATGCCGCCATGGCTTTATATGAACTTCAATATGTTAAAGAAGGTTAATTAACTTAAATATGTTAAACTAATGATTTGAGGCACTTCGATATCGATTGCTAAATGTGTATATACAAGAAAATCGACTTTATACCTAAATATAAGATTACGTAATTCTTCTAAATGCTTTGCCGTTATGCCGTTAAGCCGTTTGTAGACTTCAGTAAGATAAAGAGGGTTAATTAACTTAAATATGTTAAACTAATGATTTGAAGCATTTCTATATCGATTGATAAATGAGTATATACAAGAAAATCGACTATATACCTAAATATAAGATTACGTAATTCTTCTAAATGCTTTGCCGTTATGTCGTTAAGATGTTTGTAGACTTCAGTAAAATAAAGAGGGTTAATTAACTTAAATATGTTAAACTCATGATTTGAATTGCTAAATGTGTATGTACAAGAAAATCGACTTTATACCTAAATATAAGATAACGGAATTCTTCCAAATGCACTGCCGTTATACCGTTTTGGTTTTATGTTAACTTCAGTTAGTTAAAGAAGGTTTATTAACTTAGATATGTTACACCAGTTATTTGAAACATTTCAAAATCGATTGCTTAATGCATATATACAAGAAAATCGACTTTATGCCTAAATATAAGATTACGGAATTCTTCCAAATGTACTGTCGTTATGCCGCCATGGCCTTATATCAACTTCAATATGTTAAAGAAGGTTAATTAACTTAAATATGATAAACTAATGATTTAAATTATTTCGATATCGATTGCTAAATGTGTATATACAACAAAATCGACTTTATACCTGAACATAAGCTTACGGAATTCTTCTAAATGCACAGCCGTTATGCCGTTATGGCTTTAAGTTAACTTCAGTTCGTTAAAGAAGGTTTATTAACTTAGCTATGTTACACCAGTTACTTGAAGCATTACGAAATCGATTGCTTAATGTATATATACAAGAAAAGCGACTTTATAACTAAATATAAGATTACGGAATTCTTCCAAATGAACGGCCGTTACGCAGTTAAGGCTTTTGTAGACTTAGGTAAGATAAAGAGGGTTAATTAGCTTAAATATGTTAAACTAATGATTTGAAGCATTTCGATATCGATTGCTAAATGTGTATGTACAAGAAAATCGACTATATACCTAAATATATGATAACGGAATTCTTCTACATGCACTGCCGTTATACCGTTATGGTTTAATGTTAACTTCAGTTAGGTAAAGAAGGTTTATTAAATTAAATATGTTAAACCAGTTATTTGAAGCATTTCGATATCGATTGCTTAATGCATATATACAAGAATATCGACTTTATACCTTAATAAAAGATTACGGAATTCTTTCAAATGTACTGTCGTTATGCCACCATGGCTTTACATCAACTTCAATACGTTAAAAAAGGTTAATTAACTTAAATATGTTAAACTAATGATTTGAAGCATTTAGATATCGATTGCTAAATGTGTATATACAACAAAATCGACTTTATACCTAAATGTAAGCTTACGGAATTTTTCTAAATGCACTGCCGTTATGCCGCCATGGCTTTATATGAACTTCAATATGTTAAAGAAGGTTAATTAACTTAAATATGTTAAACTAATGATTTGAGGCATTTCTATATCGATTGCTAAATGTGTATATACAACAAAATCGACTTTATACCTATATATACGCTTGCGGAATTCTTCTAAATGCACTGCCGTTATGCCGTTATGGCTTCATGTTAACTTCAGTTCGTTAAAGAAGGTTTATTAACTTAAATATGTTACACCAGTTATTAGAAGCATTTCAAAATCGATTGCTTAATGCATATATACAAGAAAATCGACTTTATACCTAAATATAAGATTACGGAATTCTTCCTAATGTACTGTCGTTATGCCGCCATGGCTTTATATGAACTTCAATATGTTAAAGAAGGTTAATTAACTTAAATATTTTAAACTAATGATTTGAGGCATTTCGATATCGATTGCTAAATGTGTATATACAAGAAAATCGACTTTATACCTAAATATAAGATTACGGAATTCTTTCTAATGTACTGTCGTTATGCCGCCATGGCTTTATATGAACTTCAATATGTTAAAGAAGGTTAATTAACTTAAATATTTTAAACTTATGATTTGAGGCATTTCGATATCGATTGCTAAATGTGTATATACAAGAAAATCGAATTTATACCTAAATATAAGATTACGGAATTCTTCCAAATGCACTGCCGTTATACCGTTATGGTTTTATGTTAACTTCAGTTAGTTAAAGAAGGTTTATTAAATTAAATATGTTATACCAGTTATTTGAAGCATTTCGATATCGATTGCTTAATGCATATATACAAGAAAATCGACTTTATACCTTAATAAAAGATTACGGAATTCTTCCAAATGTACTGTCGTTATGCCACCATGGCTTTACATCAACTTCAATACGTTAAAAAAGGTTAATTAACTTAAATATGTTAAACTAATGATTTGAAGCATTTAGATATCGATTGCTAAATGTGTATATACAACAAAATCGACTTTATACCTAAATGTAAGCTTACGGAATTTTTCTAAATGCACTGCCGTTATGCCGCCATGGCTTTGTGTTAACTTCAGTTCGTTTAAGAAGGTTTATTAACTTAGATATGTTACACTAGTTACTTGAAGCATTTCGAAATCGATTGCTTAATGCATATATACAAGAAAATCGACTTTCTACCTAAATATAAGTTAACGGAATTCTTCTACATGCACTGCCGTTATGCCGTTATGGCTTTATGTTAACTTTTGCATTTCCGACGTCCCCTATAAGTTCTTTGCTTTCGGAAGCCGGCGTTCCTTCAATCGAAGAAAGGGTGTTACAAAACTATATCCGACTTTTTCCTAAACTGCTATACTGTAAGAACAAAATTTTGTACGGAACTATAAAAAAGGTGGTTAACTACAAACGCAGTTTCAGCATCGAATCGGGGATAATGAGATGTTTGAATCTAGCAAAAAAAATTGATCTCACTACTCGCCTTCAATTAGCTACAAACAGCGCATCGCCGCCATGGCTCCTGAGTAAATCTTCGTTTGTTACTAACCTCATGAAATACCCGAGGAACTCAACTAACGCATCTACCTACCACCAACTTTTCTATGAAGCAACTCGTCCACTTGTGTCGAGTTCGTGGACATGTTTATATACAGACGGTTCAAAAACGGAACATGCAACAGCTTTTGCAGTGGAAAAAGAAGACGGTTCTACCATATATTCCAGTATACTTCACCCCTGCATCTCAGTATTCTCTGCAGAAGCGTCAGCAATTCTTGAAGCCGTGTCATACGCAGTAAAAAGCAACCACAAATACCTCATTTGTACAGATAGCAAGTCGGTAGTTTCAGCCATTCAAAATGTAAATAATCACAACATAATTATTTCAACTACAAGAGATCTGTTAATCAAAAAGGAGCATCAAATTAACATAATGTGGGTACCAGGCCACGTCGGATTACCTGGCAACGAAGAAGCAGATGCCAGAGCCAGACTAGCCACAAAAGAACCTCTACACGTATACCCTTATTTAGATAAGTCGGACATACTCCGCCTAGGTCTAGATTTCGTCAAAGTAATGAAAGGCACAATACAACCTCAGAATCACTATTATGCGACCATCAATCCAGCAGGTGTTAAACCAAACCCTTTTCCTATTACATGCTCCTACCACGATGCCCAAACTTTCACCCGTCTTCGCATCGGACACACAGTTTTGACACACGAACACCTCCTCAAGGGTACGAATCCACCACCATGCCTCCTATGCAATGAAAACGCTACATCAGTGGATCACATTTTGCTAAGTTGCCCTGCACTTGCTGCACACAGACTCACCACTTTTGGCACAATAGATCCAAAACAATTACTAAAAAACACCAATGCTGCTAACATAAGACTTATAAAAAAATTTTTTATTAAAATGTAAAATTAAACATCTTATATAATTCAAATAGCAACATGTACGAGTATACTTCACCCTAGTTCAATTATCACTATTAAGTATAAGTAATTATAAGTAAGTATAGTAAAGTATTGTAAAGAATTAGGTAAGTCGAAAGCCTCAGTAGCTAGTGCTTCTTTCCAATCAAAATGTAAAATAATAATTGTATTAATATTTTACATCTAATAACAATAATAATAAAAGAGGGTTGATTAGCTTAGATATGTTAAACTAATGACTTGAAGCATTTCGATATCGATTGCTAAATGCGTATATACAACAAAATCGACTTTATACCTAAAAATAAGCTTACGGAATTCTTCTAAATGCACTGCCGTTATGCCGTTATGGCTTTATGTTAACTTCAGTTCGTTAAAGAAGGTTTTTTAACTTAGATATGTTACACCAGTTATTTGAAACATTTCGAAATCGATTGCTTAATGCATATATACAAGAAAATCGACTTTATGCCTAAATATAAGATTACGGAATTCTTTCAAATGTACTGTCGTTATGCCGCCATGGCCTTATATCAACTTCAATATGTTAAAGAAGGTTAATTAACTTAAATATGTTAAACTAATGATTTGAGGCATTTCGATATCGATTGCTAAAAGTGTATATACAACAAAATCAACCTTATACATAAATATAAGATTACGAAATTCTCCCAAATGCACTGCCGTTATACCCTTATGGCTTTATGTAAACTTCAGTAAGATAAAGAAGGTTAATTAACTTAAATATGATAACTAATGATTTTAAGCATTTCGATATCGATTGGTAAATGCGTATATACAAGAAAATCGACTTTATACCTAAATATAAGATTACGGAATTATTCTAAATGCACTACCGTTATGCCGCCATGGATTTATGCCAACTTCAGTTCGTTAAAGAAGGTTTATTAACTTAAAAATGTTAAACTAATGATTTGAAGCATTTCGATATCGATTGCTAAATGTGTATATACAAGAAAATCGACTTTATACCTAAATATAAGTTTACGGAATTCTTCCAAATGCACTGCCGTTACGCCGTTAAGGCTTTTGTAGACTTTAGTAAGATAAAGAGGGTGAATTAGCTTAAATAAGTTAAACTAATGATTTAAGGCATTTCGATATCGATTGCTTAATGCATATGTACAAGAAAATCGACTTTATACCTAAATATAAGCTTACGGAATTCTTGTAAATGCACTGCCGTTATGCCGTTATGGCTTTATGTTAACTTCAGTTCGTTAAAGAAGGTTTATTTAAATTAGATATGTTACACCAGTTATTTGAAGCATTTCGATATCGATTGCTTTATGCATATATACAAGAAAATCGACTTTATACCTAAATATAAGATTACGGAATTTTTCCAAATGTACTGTCGTTATGCCGCCATGGCTTTATATCAACTTCACTATGTTAAAGAAGGTTAATTAATTTAAATATGTTAAACTAATGATTTGAGGCATTTCGATATCGATTGCTAAATGTGTATATACAACAAAATCGCTTTATACCTAAATATATGATAACGGAATTCTTCTAAAGCACTGCCGTCATGCCGTTAAGGCGTTTGTAAACTTCAGTAAGATAAAGGGGGTTAATTTACTTAAATATGTAAAACTAATGATTTGCGGCATTTCGATATCGATTGCTAAATGTGTATATACAGGAAAATCGACTTTATACCTAAATATAAGATTACGGAATTCATCCAAATGCACTGTCGTTATACCGTTATGGCTTCATGTTAACGTCAGTTAGTTATAGAAGATTAATTAACTTAAATATGTTAAACCAGTTATTTGAAGCATTTCGATATCGATTGCTTAATGCATATATACAAGAAAATCGACTTTATACCTAAATATAAGATTACGGAATTCTTCCAAATGTACTGTCGTTATGCCACCCTGGCTTTATATCACCTTCAATACGTTAAAAAAGGTTAATTAACTTAAATATGTTAAACTAATGATTTGAGGGATTTCGGTATCGATTGCTAAATGTGTATGTACAAGAAAATCGACTTTATACCTAAATATAAGATTACGGATTTCTTCTACATGAACTGCCGTTATGCCGCCATGGCTTTGTGTTAACTTCAGTGCGTTAAAGAAGCTTTATTAACTTAAATATGTTAAAATAATGATTTGAAGATTTTTGAAATCGATTGCTAATTGCAGATACACAACAAAATCGACTTTATACCTAAATATAAGAATACGGAATTCTTCTAAATGCACTGCCGTTATGCCCCTTCTGGCTTTATGTTAACTTCAGTGCGTTAAACAAGCTTTATTAACTTAAATATGTTAAACCAGTTATTTGAAGCATTTCGATATCGTTTTCTTAATGCATATATACAAGAAAATCGACTTTACACCTAAATATAAGATTACGGAATTCTTCCAAAAGTACTGTCGTTATGCCACCATGGCTTTATATCATCTTCAATACGTTAAAAAGGTTAATTAACTTAAATATGTTAAACTAATGATTTGAAGCATTTATATATCGATTGCTAAATGTAGATACACAACAAAATCGACTTTATACCTAAATATAAGAATACGGAATTCTTCTAAATGCACTGCCGTTATGCCGTTCTGGCTTTATGTTAACTTCAGTGCGTTAAAGAAGCTTTATAAACTTAAATATGTTAAACCAGTTATTTGAAGCATTTCGATATCGTTTGCTTAATGCATATATACAAGAAAATCGTTTTTATACATAAATATAAGCTTACGGAATTCTTCTAAAAGCACTGCCGTTATGCCGTTATGGCTTTATGTTAACTTCAGTTCGTTAAAGAAGGTTTATTAACTTAGATATGTTACACCAGTTATTTGAAACATTTCGAAATCGATTGCTTAATGCATATATACAAGAAAATCGACTTTATGCCTAAATATAAGATTACGGAATTCTTCCAAATGTACTGTCGTTATGCCGCCATGGCCTTATATCAACTTCAAAATGTTAAAGAGGGTTAATTAACTTAAATATTTTAAACTAATGATTTGCGGCATTTCGATATCGATTGCTAAATGTGTATATACAAAAAAATCGACCTTATGCATAAATATAAGATTACGAAATTTTCCCAAAAGCACTGCCGTTATACCCTTATGGTTTTATGTAAACTTCAGTAAGATAAAGAAGGTTAATTAACTTAAATATGATAACTATTGATTTTCGGCATTTCAATATCGATTGATTAATGCGTATATACAAGAAAATCGACTTTATACCTAAATATAAGATTACGGAATTATTCTAAATGCACTACCGTTATGCCGCCATGGATTTATGCCAACTTCAGTTTGGTAAAGAAGGTTTATTAACTTAAATATGTTAAACAAATGATTTGAGGCATTTCGATATCGATTGCTTAATGCATATGTACAAGAAAATCGACTTTATACCTAAATATAAGCTTACGGAATTCTTGTAAATGCACTGCCGTTATGCCGTTATGGCTTTATGTTAACTTCAGTTCGTCAAAAAAGGTTTATTAACTTAGATATGTTACACCAGTTATTTGAAGCATTTCGATATCGATTGCTTAATGCATATATACAAGAAAATCGACTTTATACCTAAATATAAGATTACGGAATTTTTCCAAATGTACTGTCGTTATGCCGCCATGGCGTTATATCATTTTCACTATGTTAAAGAAGGTTAATTAACTTAAATATGTTAAACTAATGATTTGAGGCATTTCGATATCGATTGCTAAATGTGTATATACAACAAAATCGACTTTATACCTAAATATATGATAACGGAATTCTTCTACATGCACTACCGTCATGCCGTTAAGGCGTTTGTAGACTTTAGTAAGACTAAGGGGGTTAATTTACTTAAATATGTTAAACTAATGATTTGAGGCATTTCGATATCGATTGCTAAATGTGTATATACAGGAAAATCGACTTTATACCTAAATATAAGATTACGGAATTCTTCTAAATGCACTGCCGTTATGGCTTTATGTTAACTTCAGTTCGTTAAAGAAGGTTTATTAACTTACGGAATTCTTCCAAATGTACTGTCGTTATGCCACCCTGGCTTTATATCACCTTCAATACGTTAAAAAAGGTAAATTAACTTAAATATGTTAAACTAATGATTTGAGGGATTTCAGGATCGATTGCTAAATGTGTATATACAAGAAAAACGACTTTATACCTAAATATAAGATTACGGAATTCTTCTACATGAACTGCCGTTATGCCGCCATGGCTTTGTGTTAACTTCAGTGCGTTAAAGAAGCTTTATTAACTTAAATATGTTAAACCAGTTATTTGAAGCATTTCGATATCGTTTGTTTAATGCATATATACAAGAAAATCGACTTTATACCTAAATATAAGATTACGGAATTCTTCCAAATGTACTGTCGTTATGCCACCATGGCTTTATATCAACTTCAATACGTTAAAAAAGGTTAATTAACTTAAATATGTTAAACTAATGATTTGAAGCATTTATATATCGATTGCTAAATGCAGATACACAACAAAAACGACTTTATACCTAAATATAAAAATACGGAATTCTTCTAAATGCACTGTCGTTATGCCACCATGGCTTTATGTTAACTTCAGTGCGTTAAAGAAGCTTTATTAACTTAAATATGTTAAACCAGTTATTTGAAGCATTTCGATATCGTTTGCTTAATGCATATATACAAGAAAATCGACTTTATACCTAAATATAAGATTACGGAATTCTTCCAAATGTACTGTCGTTATGCCACCATGGCTTTATATCAACTTCAATACGTTAAAAAAGGTTAATTAACTTAAATATGTTAAACTAATGATTTGAGGCATTTCGGTATCGATTGCTAAATGTGTATATACAAGAAAATCGACCTTATACCTAAATATATGATAACGGAATTCTTCTACATGAACTGCCGTTATGCCGCCATGGCTTTGTGTTAACTTCAGTGCGTTAAAGAAGCTTTAATAACTTAAATATGTTAAACTTATGATTTGAGGCATTTCGATATCGATTGCTAAATGTGTATATACAAGAAAATCGACTTTATACCTAAATATATGATAACGGAATTCTTCTGAATGCACTGCGGTTATGCCGCTAAGTCTTTTGTAGACTTCAGTAAGATAAAGAGGGTTGATTAGCTTAGATATGTTAAACTAATGATTTTAAGCATTTCGATATCGATTGATAAATGCGTATATACAAGAAAATCGACTTTATACCTAAATATAAGATTACGGAATTATTCTAAATGCACTACCGTTATGCCGCCATGGATTTATGCCAACTTCAGTTCGTTAAAGAAGGTTTATTAACTTAAATATGTTAAACTAATGATTTGAAGCATTTCGATATCGATTGCTAAATGTGTTTATACAAGAAAATCGACTTTATACCTAAATATAAGTTTACGGAATTCTTCCAAATGCACTGCCGTTACGCCGTTAAGGCTTCTGTAGACTTTAGTAAGATAAAGAGGGTGAAATTGCTTAAATAAGTTAAACTAATGATTTAAGGCATTTCGATATCGATTGCTTAATGCATATGTACAAGAAAATCGACTTTATACCTAAATATAAGTTTACGGAATTCTTGTAAATGCACTGCCGTTATACCGTTATGGCTTTATGTTAACTTCAGTTCGTTAAAGAAGGTTTATTAACTTAGATATGTTACACCAGTTATTTGAAGCATTTCGATATCGATTGCTTAATGCATATATACAAAAAAAATCGACTTTATACCTAAATATAAATTACGGAATTTTTC
>JAPZAG010003359.1:0-11072 GCA_027475135.1 Bactrocera correcta | reverse complement strand
TTATAGCGATGCTCAATTAAATTGTCTAGATTTCTTGTTAAAAAGGTTTGATAAAATTTTCCGAAGTCGAAGCCTTAGTCTCAGGTGTTGATCGGGCCAATGTATAATGAGAAAGCTTATTAGTGGACTTAAGGTTTTTAGACCCTTCGCTGTATCACTCTATCTTTCTCTTGCGGACATTTCTTATTCTAACAAAAGCCTGTTCGTTTTTTCATCACTAACAGAGGAGGCTAATCGACTTGTATCTATTAAAACTCAGAAACTTGCATTTTTGGTTTATACAATTTTATGGCTTAATTGTCACATATAAAGTTTTTAAATAATTTATAAGGTCCATATGCACACATTGAACTCAAGACATAAACTCAAGAATTAAAATAGAACAGTTAGGGCAAAGTGGAAGCAAATATTTAATTTTGAAGTTTTAGTCACTAAGATCATCATCACTGTTATCAATTCTACTTTATTCTAGACTAAGGACAAATTTGGCTGCTGAACAGTATTTAAAGTTAATCACACAGTGGCGAGTTCTAAGCATGTTAAACTTTATCACAGTAACTTCACCAATCCAAATAGACATATCTACATACACACATATATGCAGATATATTTTCATGCATGTTTAAATACAAACAAAGTTTCATGGACAAGCAAGTTTACTTGTTAGTGAAAGTGACTTGTCTGCAGCTTAACTGACTTCACTCAAATGAGTTCGTTGGCCTCCTGTTGTTGTTGTTGTAGCGCTAGAATTCAGAATTTTGGCCTCCTCGTATATGGATGTTTAATTAGTCAAACTACGCTTGTGAATAATTGTGTTGAAAGTAAGCCAAGGCTGACAGCGGCAACTGACAAGACCACCTACTGGTATTTCATTTATGTGTGTGTGTGTGTGTGTGCGTATGTAAATATAGCTAAAGTTTGCTTACTTCTATGAATTCACTCATAAACTAACACAAAAGCTTGATGCATTTCGATTTAGGCCTGGAAAACAGTAACATATTTACATTGAAGTATACGAAGAATACCTTAAAGTAGCAGTAAAGCAACAAAAATTTTCTTAAAATGAAAATTTTATAGGCGCCATTTCTAAAAATGCACAGGAAGGGTGTAAAGTTTGGGGTCAAGTACGGTTAGAAGGTTTCTCTGAAGAAATCTTCAATTTAATTTGACTAAATGAGAGTACTTACGGTTAAAATTACGATATTAGCAAAACCTCATATTTGTTCATTTTATTAATGTTAATGAATATAACTGTCCATTGTAGCTACTAAAATAAAATGCTTGTAAAGTGAGTGAAAAATAACTTTACGACCGACCGGTCACCCTCGATACATAAAAGGTGATTTTTTAAATGATCTTAAGGGGTCCCGGTGGTCTAGAATTTTCAAAAAATTGACTTTTTTTAATAGTTAGAGGGTATAGTCCTATAAGAATATACTGTACATTTTTTGGAAGGATATTCATATTATTTTAGCTTCTACAGCCGTTTTAGCAGGTGGCGCAAATATCTAAAATATAGACACTCTATACTTTAAACTCATTTATCTCAAAACTACTTTTTTGGGCGTGCCTTTGATGAAAAAAAATTTCATTCAAAATATTCATCCGAATTACTTGAAATTTTAATATGGTGTTTATAAGATCAATATCTATCGCTGGGACTACGATCAAATTTTAATTTTAAGAACTTCGATTTTTTTCGATCTAAAACTAGACCAAAAATAGCTGTTTTCAGAATCTGAACTTCAAAAGCGCGAAATTTTTTTAATTTTTAATATTTTTTTTGGTTGTAGTCCCAGTGATAGTTGCACTCCTACTGATTAAAAATTTATTTAGTTTTTATATTTCAGATGTTCAGAAGAGTCAAAATCAACAACGGCACCGTGAGTCCTTTTTTAAGTTAGATTTTTTTGGACGTCATTTTTAATATTGTTAAAATTTTTTTTATTTAGCAAACAAATATTTTTGTACTTTTCATAAGTGTATAAATAAACTGTAAAAGTTTTAAATTGAATTAAACCTTAAAAGAAAATCCAGTAAACATCCTTATTTTGAGGGTTCTAGACCACCGGGACCTCTAGAACTCAAGAACTCTAGAAATCAAATTTTGGGCAGTTTTTTGAATTTTATTTAAAAAAAACCAAAAATATTTTTTGTATCCATTGTTTTTATTGATATCTTAAGAATACAGAAACAAAAATTACAAAAAAATATTAAAAATTAAAATAATTAGAGGGGGGGAGATAGGTGTAAAAAATGGCGCATCCTGGTGACATTGATCCTGACTTTCCCGGTGGTCCGAAAAAAAATCCAAAAGAAATTCTTAATCAGTAAAGACGCTATTATAGTCCGGGTTTAAAGTTTGGCAGACAATTCTAGTGAACACGGACGCCACCTCACAAAATCGGCTGTATCTCCGAAAATAAGTCGAATTTTGAAAAATCGTTCCAAGGTCATATAAAATCTAAACTTTAAATATATGAAAAAAATCGAATTTTTCAAAGTCCTGGAGTAGCTTAATGCCTCTCGGGTGGCCCAAGGTACTTGTAACACTAAAATAAACTTTGAAACCATTCGAGATTTATTGCAACAAAAATTAAGCTGAAGACGAGAGAATTGGGAAGTAATTTTATTAGACTTTTTCCGAAAAAAATTCTATTCACAATTTTTGCATACTTTCTGCCAATTTCATACCATTTGAACATGATATAGGGGTTTGCTCTTGCTATGGAGGTATTCGACAATTGAGCTTCAATCATACAAAACCAATCACACTTATGGAACTGAGGCTACAGCCTGGGCACCATGAGGAATCAAATTTGTAGTCCATCAGTATGTCAGTGATTCGCGTGCCGACAATAAATCTCATGCTTGGTTAGCGTTCTTACTTACACTTTAATGTACTGATGTTTTCAACACATAGTGCTCGGGTGTTAATTGAATTTCCTTTGTATTTATTACATACTATCCAGAGAATCTGGCGTTGTCCTGTCATCATAAGTATGTGCTTAGCTATGCGCCCTATAAAGTAACTAATACTCATTTGTATTGGACTTATGTAGAAGCGTATGCTCTGTTAATACTTATTTTTGTACTGTCAGATTGGTTAAATAAGCAACAATACTTGAGCATAGCATGACGCTAAGAGGCAGAACTAGTTGACTGAGCGCTCATCAGACCCTTAAGGTGAAAGATTGTTTATACTTAAGAGATCTTGTTTTATAAAGTGAAAATGAAGATTAATTTGAAAGTATTTCAAAGAATTTTTAACCGGTTGCCAGTACATGCATTCGAGCTCACAAATAAATACATATGAATGAACTCGTACACACGTTCAAGCCCGCACAGTGCGAACAATATAAATCAATGCTGTGGAGCGTGGCATAAACGTGGTGTGAACCTGGTTTAAAGTCGACCATTTCATGCCGAGGTACAATGCGTGATCCATTTTGATATTCTTGCAGTTGACTTATTATTTAAGAAGTTGAAGCATGAGGGCCACCTTGCAGAACTTGCTAATTTTTAGTGAATTTGTTAAACTCTTTTAGTTTTTCTTAGCTTTCAGCCATCACTTATTGATCTCCCTCTCACATTACGAGTAGAAATTTTATTAAATTTCTTGTTTTATGTGCCAATTAAAATAAATAAGGTGAGTTTATGAAAACATTCTTTTATATATAGTAAGACAATCGAGATCAACTAAACAGCAGAGAGAGCTTTATTTTGAAAGATTATTTGGGCATAAAAAAGTGAAAGTTCAAAAATCACTGAATTAAAAAAAAAAAAAAATATCGCGTTAACGTTTGTGAAATATTTGTGAAATGTCATGAAACTTATTATTACTAGTAATGAGCCTTCGATCTATGCTTACGACCCGGAAGATGATAATCGGTCGAATATCTTGTTAAAATTGAGCTGAAGCCGAAAAGCCACGTCAAAGCAGGTCAAAATTTGAGGTTATGTCGGCAGTTTTCTACGATTAACGAGGTGTGGTGCATACCGTATTCCTTCAAATTGTTAACAAAGTATATTATTTGCGTCAGGCACTTGAAAAAAAGGCCAGATTTATGGGCCGACAAATCCTTCATTTACACAACGTCAATGCACCCTCGCACACTAGATTGATTATTCGTGAGTTTTTTGCTAAATTTTCAATCAATATCGAGCCGCAACAACCATATTCTCCTGATTAAGCTCCATATGCCTTCTGTCTATTCAGCAAAACCAACCGGGGAAATCGTTTTGAGTCAATTAAAGACATTAAAGGTGAATCGCTATGCGCGTTGAAGGCTACTCCGGATTTTGACTTTAACAGCTGTTTCGAGGTTTGGAAAAAACCTTAGGAAAAGTGTGCTGGGTTCAAGGAGGATTCCTTACTATTTTTTGCCCTTAGTAGTATAGCTTTTCCTGATAAAAGGGTGAATAGTGCATAGTCATGTACGTATATTTCAATAATCAAATAGCTACAAATGAGCTATGAGTTAATGAGACAAAATAAAAAAAGGAAAAATAATTAAAAAATTTAGCAAACTTGAAAAATTTCTGCACTTTTACCCAAGCTACTATTTTCTTACACTGACGACATAGAAACAACACTTCGTAACTTAAAGTGAGATACCGACGAAGGCGAAAATTTACACACTCAATTTCTTAGACTTTAATAAAATTAATTAATCAATTTTCCACCCAGATTCGTAATTTTGGTTGTCATTATCTATTTTAATATTTATTTTTCTTCTTTTCTTTCAAAACTTTCGTGTTACAAAATTTTCTTGCTACCCTTTTCTTGTTTATTTTCCTTCCCGCTGCCATTTCTGTACAAACAGCCGCTGTTATGGAAAGCGTTGCGCAGACCCTTTGATCAATTTGAAATTATAGTGGAAGAAGCTAAGCTGAAATTATCAAATGCCATTATGTTAATGTGATAGAAGTAAACAGAGTATAAAAACCATATTTTCGTAGGACCCGTTTACATACACACATTCATATTTACTCATTATCACATTTTTCTTTTTTCTATGCGTCATCCTGATCGACCAAAAATGGCGAAACAACTCCACAATTGGGAAAAACAAATTCAAAGTCACTGTGATTCTATATGCAAACGCAGGAGCCAAAGCCAAATGTTGCTGTAAACTTAAATGTGACGAACGCAAAGTAAAGTAACAGCCAAGGGAGACCAATATAAAACTACATTCCTTTATAACTGGAACATGCCTAGACTTTAGCATAGTTATTTTTTGTTTTATAGCACCAGTTTACTTGAAAACTATTGCGAGTGCTTGCGATTTCATGGCAAGTAAATCATTTATGGAAATTTCTACATCTGCAACATATTTTCAATTGTGAAAACTCATAAATCATGATAACTTGTTATCACCCGCTAGAAAATTGCAAGCCATCCAAGCGCGATACTTGTTTTAAATAACAAATAGAGGAAGAAATTATGTTCCCGCTTGAAAAAATATTTAAGAAATTTCATGGGCTTGCTGGAGCAAAAAGCAGCCTATTTTAAATTTTTCTTTTAAAATTTAAATTGAAATTTTTTATTATTCCAAAGATTCATATTTTTGCAAATTTTTGTGAAATCCAATTTTCCAAAAGCAAGTGTTAGAGAGATGACAAGAGAGCTCAACATATTTCGCGAGTCCGTTCGAATGATTTTGGTAGATATTTTGGAAAACGTTCATGCTCGACTCGTACCGATAAAGCTGAATTTTTTTTCAAAAAGAATACTGTAAACGGGTCTCTTTGGACATGCTTGATCGTGCAAATTCGAATCCCACATTAATCGAGAGCATTATAACTGCCGACGAGACATTGTATTATGAGTTTGACATGCAAACAAGTCAGCAATCAATGGAAGGGAGGGAGAAAACGAACCGAAACCAAAAATACCACGCCAAAGCCGCTCAAAAATCTAGTTGATGTCCAGTGGTTTTTTCGAAATTCGTGATTTGGTGCATCATGAACTTGTTCCGGAGGGACAGACAGTCAATAAGGATTTCTATTTGGCCAAAAAGAGGCGTTTGTGTGAGATCATCCTTCGAAAACGGCCGGAATTCTGAAAGAACATTTCGTGAATTTTACACGATGACCGAATGTAAAGCCAAAAACGCAATGAATACCATCGATCAACCGGCATATTCCGTGTGATTTTTATTATTATTCCCCAAACTGAAACTGCGGCTCCTTGTAATCATTGTTCAGTCGATCGAAGAAATAAAATAAAATTCGCTGAAGGCCATCCCAAAAAGTGCTTATGAAAAGTGTTTTGTGACCTGGAAAAATCGTTCGTATTACATCTGGTGGGGATTACTTTGAAAACGACAGAATAAATATTGATGAAAAATGAAATAAACTTGATTCACCACTTATGATTTATATGTCTGATTGAATTTTAAGAATTTGGAACCAATCCTCCTTCCCTAATCTCTTTATTCTTACTTGACAGCTTTCGTTATGGCAACTGTTCGTAGTAATTCATGTTATCAAAGACTTTTTCGTAGAATGTTCCATCTCATTAATTCCCGTTTCCATTAAAAAATTCAAATGAGGCGAAAGCAATCAGTAAAATTGTCAAAAATTATTACACTTCCCAGAAAATGCTTTTAGTTACTTCCGTTAATGTGGTCAACAGCATGGCAGTGAAGTGTTTATAATAACTTCACGGCTACTTTATGCGAAGCGAAAATTTTTCTTTTTCTGCTGCGTAGCTGGTGAAGACAGCAAACAAATTGCCAAAGAAGCATCAATAATAAGATTAAAAATCAATCTGAAGCAAGTACAAAAGTTTCCACAGAAAATTCTAAAAAGCAAATACAACAAAACTCGCCACGCATTTAGATCATGTTTTTGCATAATTTATGATTATGGAAAAAACTAAAATTATTCTTCCGCTTATACTTTCCAATAAATACAACATACATGGACTAAAGGTTGTTTAGTGCCCCATCACGTATAATACTTTTGGCCTAAAATATGAGATTTACGGATGAGTAATGGCACCTGACGTGGCAAGCTGATACCAAGAGAAGCGTAGCGCTGAATACGCTATCAGATTCAAAATATTTGGGCTTAGAGAGGTCATACTGATTTTAAAGTAATATATTTACATTTGTTTAATAGGTTTACATTTTGGTAAATATTTCAAAATAATAATAAATAAATGAAATAGCCAAGTCACTCCATAGGTTAGGTTATGATATGTCACTGTCACTCAATATTTTTTTAAACAATCAGCTTAAGTGTCTATACCTTTTAAGAAGGAACTACTTTAAAAAATGTAAGAAAGACTGTGTCCACAATAAAGCGCACATTGAACGCATCACAAACATGTGACTGTGACGTATGAGCCCTCTTTCCGGAGGCATTTGGCGGATTAACAATAAAGCTGTTATGACATCAGATGTAGCGGAACGTGATGTAGTGAGATTCATAAATTTCTTTACGTTATTGCCAAATATAAGATAATGTGATGAGGATCATAAGAGAAACCTGCCTACAAGCTATTTGGCAGCCATTGGAAGCAGCGCTTTGTTGTTCATTCAAGGCAAACATTGCGCGTAGCAATACTATCTATTGTCAAAGACGATAGTTGAGGGACGAAACCGCACGTGACGCCTTTTAGGGGTGGCGTTGATAACACAACAAGCATGTTACACCCCCAAGGGATACTATACCCTGCAAGAAAACAGACAAGGAAGCCATGGAAATGAAAAATAAAAAAAAAAACACAAAAGAAAAAAGAAATTGAACTTCTAACAGCTATGACCTTGCCCACACAGCTGCAAGCACAGTGAACCATGCAGCGAATTCGCCCCGAACGAGCGCCTTGTAAAACTTGTTGCCGGTTAGGGTCGTCGCCTACGCTCTCACGAGTTTCTTTAAGCAGCTCTCGCCAACGTTTATTTGTAACGGCGAATTGTGGCAAAAGAGCGCCCAATCTCATTTATTAATAATATGGTAGCAACACAAATGACAATAACAACAAAAAGGATAACAATTTACTAACCTAACTGGTTTGTTTATGTTTTTGCTGCTGCCGAGCTGCTTGTTGCCGGTTGCGGCATTGTGCTTTTCTCAGCTAAACGGAATTCACACATCAACGTCTGCGTCGCTGCCCATCTCGACATCGCAGCTGCAGACGACCTACAGTGGCAGAGATGGGAACAGCGGCTGCAACAGTAGCAAAGACAGCGGCAGCGACAGCAACTGTCGACGGAGAGCAGGGTTTTTGTGGCGCATTCGTCAGCGGTTTGGTTTATTCGCCTTCAGTTTAATTCTGTTGCCGGACGTGTGCAGAACATTCGATCCGAAAAATTTCGCATGCGACAAATACGTTCGTATTAGCAGAAGGAGAAGAAGCAGAGGACGTTACTCATTCGCAGCGTTGTACCGCGTTCCGCGCTGTAAGTTATTGAGTACCAGATTGCGCTTTAGATTTGAATTGAATCTCAGTTTGCGTTTGTTGAGATTTGTGCGTTAATTGAATACGGCGGTAAGGAGGCTAAATTAATTTTGATTTTAAGGGGAATGTAAATTTAAATATGTCAGAACGACATATTTTCGCCTCGCTTGTTGTGCTTGAGTGCGGGATAATTTTATTTTCGAAGCAGGATAGTGGCTTCATGTGAATTCGAATGAAATATTGTGTAATTGAAGGATGCTTTTGATATTTTTGGCGTTTATTTGTAAATTTGGAATAAAAGTGACCAAGTTGAGACATTAAAGTATATTTAATAAAATATATGCTTAGACGAGGTCATAATTTGTATGAAATATTTAAATAAAATAAAATTTTGGATATATATATATACATTTGAAATGCTTAAAAATATCAGAAAAATTAAATTGTGTTATAATATCAGTTTATTTGAAAAAGGATGAAAATTATAATATAATAAAAATATGAAATTAAATAAATTCAGATGGTCAGTTAGTACGAGGTATGACAATAAGGTAATGAGACTGATTCCATAAAAACCGTATATTTGAAAATTATTCTACAACTCTGCCAGCCCCTTCAAAGTAGTCCCCTTGGGCAGCTATACAGCGATTCCAGCGCGTTTTCCATGCTTCGTAACATTTCTGGAACGCTTCGACTGGGATGTCCGCGAGTACCCTCGTCATGGCCGCCTGGATGTCCGTAATCGACTCAAAATAGGTTCCTTTGACCACCGATTTTATTTTAGGAAACAAAAAAAGTCACAGGGTGAGATGTCGGGCGAATAAGGCGATCCCTTTAGAGGCCAAATACTGGGACACGCTGAGTGCGGTGTTGTTACGAGCGATGTCTGGGCGCACCCTGTTGACTCGTTTTCGCAATCTTTCGAGTACTTGGCAATAGTAGACTTGATTCACAAACGATCTTCACGGATTAATGCGCGAACACGCTGCGCATTCGCGTTAGTCCATACCTCGACTGATCTCCCACTCCGCGCCTCGTCTTCCACGCTTTCACGCCCCCCCTTTAAAAATCTTTGTGCAATCGAAACACCTGGACACGACTAAGAGCACTATCAGCATACACTCTTACAATCCAATCTGCCAATCTGGCGTAAAATTTTATCGCGCCGCGTTGCTCTTGATTTCGTTTTTCCATTTTCGTGACGAGCACTACAAACACACGTCTACTTAACTTGACGCAGCAGGCGAAATAAATAAGCTATGGTACATATACCAAAAGAGAGGGGAGAGATGCCGAAAAAAGAGAAAGGAATTTCAAGGTCACAGATTTACCACAAGCGCGGCAATAAAATCAGTCTCATTACTTAATTGTCAAACCTCGTAAATCCGGATTAAAACGTGTTATTTACTATATAACTAAAAAGAAAACCGAAAAATGTGTTAAAAAATTTTAAATTATTTAAAATTAAAAAAGCCGCTTAATAAATGAAAAATAAATTTAAAATTTAGTTGTAGTATTCAAATTGCAAAAAACCCTTTGGGTTATTTATTACTAATTGGTACTTGGGAAGCTTAGTATAGTATATTTTAAAGATAAATTTTAATTATTTATTGACTAAACGAGGTTATAGCCTAGTTAAGAACATCTCGCCAGTCGTTTCTTCCCTTTCGCTGTTTGGCACCATTTCGAGGTACCAAGTACAGCCAGGTCTTTCTTCACCTGATCTTTCCAACGGAGTGAAGGTTTTGGTCTTCCTCTGCTACCACCGCGGGGTACTGAATACGAAACCCTTCATAGCTGGAGTGTTTTCTTCCACATACTTGAACTACACTCGATAAGACTATATGCGATGATATGCAGACTTATCTAACGGTATATAGTGCAGATTAGGGGTTCCTCCTGTTTGGGATTAGACCGAACACATTTAGGTTTCAATCATTGGGCAAGCTATCATTCGACCACATCTAGGAAAGAAGCTGATGTATGTTTTTTCCAGTTTTTCTCCTCCTTATATGAATAGTTGTGAAGTAGTTCTTAAGGCCGGTAATTGCCATTTAAACCACGCCACCTACCTTTAAAGATTTATAGACATTTCCTATTTTAGTATGTTATTTAAGCAGAGCTAAGTATTAAAATATCCGAATTCACAAAATATAAAAATCCCCTATTCACTTCTCCCTTATGATCGAAACATATGACTGCCCTATTGATGACTGTAATAACTAGAAAAGACTTAAATGACGTAAATGATCAAATATTCTTGAAATGTAAAATAACATAATTTTAGCATAAACAAATATTTACAGGTTAGGGAGATTAGATTATATTAGGGAGATTCAAAAAAAATTTTCTTTTTTCGATTGGTACTCGGAGAAATAAGTTCCTAGACACCTCTAAGAAAGCCTCTCCAAATATGAGTTCTTAATTGTAACGGGAAGGTCCTCCTACAGATAGATATTTTTGGGAAATTTTTTTAATTTATTATTAATTTTATATCTCAATGAAAAAACATTATTATGAATGATGAAACTCATAGTTTTGTAGGAAATTTACTGCTCTATAAAAATGGTTTTTGATAATTTTTCGATTAAGTTAAGCGTTTACGAGATATTCATCGTCAAACATCAATGCATATTAGGGTGGATTAAAAAAAAAAAAATTT
>JAPZAG010003358.1:0-11095 GCA_027475135.1 Bactrocera correcta | reverse complement strand
AATCATCGGCCACCATGAATCTGTTCCTCCTGGACAAACCGTCAACGACAAGTTTTACGTGGAAATCCTCAAGAAACTCAAACGAAGGGTCAATCGGGTCCGACAAGATATCGCAGCCGATTGGAAGTTGCATCATGTCAACGCCCCGGCTCACATCGCCTATCTTGTGAACAGCTACCTAACCAAGGCCTGCATCCCAACGCATCCACAGCCCAGAAAAGGCCGATGAAAAGGAATTCCAGCAGCTTGTACTTCGGCTCTCAAGGCTATTCCAGAGAATTCCGTGTTGTGGCAGCGCTGCATCGACGCAGAAGCAGCCTTTTTTGAAAGTTTTTAAAGAATAGTAACGATTGGTTCTCACTCAACTACGATTGGTTCTAACACAGTCCTAGTACTTTCCGGACAAACACTGTATAACGGCGTAGCGCGTTTGGTATTGAATTTGTCGTCATTTTTCTTTTTGCATTTTCATTGCCAAAAAATATAATTTCATGAAAGACACCAGGCCCGGACTATAAGGTGCAATCTTCCCATCAGGCTCGTGTTAGTATCGATGTATGTGGCCTGTCGTTGTGAAGAGGGAAATACAATTCCTACCCCATTGGGCTTTGTTGGCCGCTTATGGGAAATTAGTTCCTAGAGACGGTCCACTGTCGAAAATGCAGATCCGAATTAAGATTTTGGCCATAAAGGCGGATTTTCATAGCAGATGATACGCTGCCAATTTCAGAACAAAAATGTGCTTTCTAAAAGGTCCAACGACATGCCACTGCATTGTCCTTACAGTCATCTTCTTGCTGATGCATCACAATACTCTGTTCCTAATTTAAAGGGTGATCCATTTCCCTACTGCGAAAGAATATTCTTTGGCTCGCCGAAATGTTCATCCCATAAATCCATTAATTGATGTGATTTGTGGAAAGTGACGTCGTCTTTTTGAAATCAAATGTCACTGAGATCATGAGCTTCAATTTCAGGCATCAAATAGTTGGTCCTCATGTCGCTATAACGGTCGCTGGTTTTCAGCAGCATAATTTCTGAAGAAACTTCAACCGAGGATTCTACCTTCCCCCAAACCACAACCAACCCTTTCTGAATGAAATAGCAGCTATTGAATGCCTTTAGGTTGCTCTTCGTCCCAAATGCGCAATTTTGCTTGTTTACATACCCATTGAGGCAGAAATGGACCTCATCGCTGAACAAAAGTTGGCTATTTGGTTTTTTCTGAAACATTTAAAGGGCCCAAAAAGCGTTTTTCAGGCATAAGTCTTTCCATGATGAAATCAAAAGTGATGCTGAACAAAAGTAACATGACAGCTTGCCACGACTCACGCGTGGTCTTTTTGATAAAGGACTTACACGTGGTCGACGCGTTTGGCTATTCCCTGAAATATGTTTTAATTTTTCTCTTTTTTGCTACTTTGGTCCTCATAATGTACCAAATATTCTCAATGCGGTGTAAATCTGGGTAGTTACCTTGCCATTCTAACGTCAAAATTCCATTTTGCGAAAGGAAGTCTTTTATCTAGAAAAAATAAAAGAAGGTACAATTAATATTATTAATAAAACAATTTATGTAAATTACAAAAACATCCTAAAAAAAGAGGTCGTTTTCTTGCGAAAAGTGATCTTCAATTGAAGGTGTTATAGATTCCTCTAGTATTTGCTGGTACTTAATTGCATTTTCTTTTCCATCTATTAGAGCTAGTCTTCCAAGTCCATGCAAAGAAAAGTATCCCCAAACCATTCGGCTGCCTTCCTGCTTAACCGTACTTCGGACCCAATCTTCGCCATAACCTTCACCACTGTTTCTCCTTACGTACCACATCCCGTCGTTATATCGCATGTTGAACTTGGATTTGTCAGATTACTTTCTGCTAATCGATTTCAGTCCAGCTTTGGTGATTTATAGTCCACCGGAGGCGTTGTTGACGCATTTTCTTAATTAGAAGTGGCTTTTTTGCGGGTCGTCGTTCAAACCAGCATCTCGGAGCCTGTTTCGTATAATTCTAGCAGAGATTTCGATCCCAAGGTCTTCTATGATCTTCATCCTAATATCCTCAGCGGTTTAAATTGATTCTTAGGCTAATGCGTTCTACAAGTATTTAACGATAAACCCTGGAAGATGTTTACCCTGCTGCTCCTGAGACTGGATTTCTACTCAGAGACCCACTGCTTTCATTTTTTTTAGGTCAAAATATTGCTCTTATCCAAAAGTCATATTTAAGGTTTGGCATGTTTTACATTTCTTTTCACTTTCTAAACTGTATGTCCCAAAAAACAAATCAATATTTAACAAAACAGCACATATTTCTTCTATTTTTACAAAAAAAAAATTATGTTTTAAATCAAATCTTAGACTTACATAATGCATTTTCGCCATAACTGCTACCTGGCTACTTGTCCGGATTTCAATTTCTGTCACTGAATATATGTACTATATAGTAATTCTAATTTCAAATTGGATTGAAATTTTCTTAAATACGTATATAAATTCCTGATTTTTATTATAATAGTTGACTAGCATGATCTTGGGGAACTTTCCTAGTTATAAACCTGACCTGAAACTTTTTCCATTATTTTTTCGTTTGATACCTGAAAATACGCATATCCTAACGTCGCGCACACGTACATATGTATATGCCGCTTGTTATGATTCCTGTTCGTCGCGGTTGGTTTCTCCAACCCTTCTATTGCCGCATGCAATGTTGTTCCAAAGGCGTACGCAAACACACGGATGTACAAACCAATACATACACATATACAATATATGTACATATATATAGATAAGAGCACTTCAGCAACTCTTTACTTGCATGGCTTCTGGTATTGTCATCAGTTGAGCCAATAAAAACTGTTACATTACAAAAACTGGAAAGTATTCGTCAGCAGTTTGTGCAAGTCGTCTTCTCTTTTTGCTACCTGTGACCTTTCTACATCTTTGAATAGCTTGGTCTGCAATTTTATGTACTTCCATTAACACCCTATGCGTAGACAAGCAGCCAAGGCCGTAACTACGATTTCTCTTAAGGGGATGCAAAAATATCATATTAAAAATATTATATTTAAATGATTATGTAGATTTGAAATAAAACTGTAAGATAAAGTTTAAGCTTTAATAGTTAGGAAGCAGTTTCCAGAAGCTAAAAAATGTTATACACAATAATAAATTATATTATGTTTCTGAAATTCTGCGGGTTTTCTGTAACCTGTATATTCTTGCAACTATTGATAGATAGTTTAGTAAGTAAAAAAAATTCGATGGTCTCCAAAACAGGAATGTGAAAAAACTTAAAAATATGGGTGTTGCATGATTATATAAATATTATGACGTGGTTTCCAGCTCTTTCACTAAAATTTCATATGATCTAATGCTATTAAACCAAATTCGGTATAAAATACTCTTAAACCGTTTGGAATATATGTATATTAACCCCAATTTAGTATTTTTTTTTGCTTTTTTTCATTTAAATAAATATCATGATCCCCCTTTAAAACAGCCCAGCCATTCTCAATATCTTATTTTGTACCGTTTATTATTGTGTTTTGCGGTGACTCTTGATGTTGTCATTTTACAACACCCTGGAGTCTTATTAATCCAACGCGGCCCCCAAATCAACTCAACTCTTTGCTTTTTATCGCATTGGATTCAATACTTTTCTCGCGTTAACCTTTGATTTTGATTTCCTGTCTCAAATCTGCTTTCCTCCGGATAATATTCGCTGACGATGCATAGCTTTACTTGTGCTTACCTATGAAATCATATACCAAACAAGTATTTTTTCAACTCGCGAAAAATACCTTTCACACAAGTGATTTGCCACCTTGCAAAAGCGATTGCTGTAATCGCCTTGTAACCCTTCATTTACATAGCAGTTTTAGCATACCTAAGCGTTTTCACATAGAGTTTAAAAATTATATGAAATAGTTACATACTCCAAAAAATGAATGCATTTTAAAAGTGACTGAAAACTCAATCGAATGAAGAACTCTAGCCTCTATAGAAAGTTTGCCAGGGTATTTGTAACACCCAGAAGGAAACGTCGGAGGCATTTTAAAATATAATATGTCAATTGAAACAGCCCTCGGTAGTACTAGAATCCATACGAGTTTTAGTTGGATTTAACCTTCAAAAGACGCCAGAATAAATTTGACATCTGTCGGATCAGTGGTTTGTGAATTATAGAATGCTGAGTGAAACAACTTTTATTATTGCGGAAAAGATGGAAAAGTAGAATTTCGCGTGTTAATAAAATACAGCTTTTTGAAGGGAAGAAATACAATCGAAGCAAAAATTTGGCTTGCTGAAGAGCTTCCGGACACTGCTCCAAAAAAATCAACCATCAAGGATTGGTACGCCAAGTTTAACGTGTTGAAATGAGCACTGAGCATGGATGGCCAAAAGAGGTTGTTACTGACGAAAACATCAAAAAAGTCCACAAACGAAGTTGGAGATAGAAGGCACTCGAGAGATATTCGACATGTACATCATATCATCCACGAATATTTGGTTATAAGAAAGTTCAGTGCAAAGTTAGTGCCCCGCGAGCTCGTTTTTGACCAATAACAACGAGTTGATGATTCGAAGCAGTGGTTTGAGATGTTAAAGCATAATAAGCTCAAGTTTTTGCGTCAATATGTGACAATGGATAAAAAAATGGCTCCTTTTTTCCACTCCGAAGTCCAATCGACAGCCCTCCGAGTGAACTGCACGCGATGAACGCTCTCCAGTCGGCTGGCAAAGTTATGACATCTGCATTTTGGGATGCGCATAGAATAATTTTGTAGACTACCTCAAAAAAGGAAGGACTATCAGCAGCGATTGTTATTCATCTTTGTTGGACTGTTTGAAGGACGAAATCGCCGAAAATGGCCGCATGTGAAGAAACGAAAGTGTTGTTTCACCAAGGCAATGCAAGATGTCACAAGTCAGAAAAACCGTATTCTACAGATGTGGCCCGAGGTTATATCCTGTCCTCAGAATAAAGACGTGGTCGCCGAAACTGATTCCTATTTTGCACCAAAGAACAGTTTGAAGAGAACTATGTTGAATAAAAAAAAACGAATTTTGTCAGAAGAAATTATAAATGATCACCGGGAATGGCTGTGTTGGTTTAACTATGTCCGTCTGGCTGTCTGTATATACGTGAACTCTCCAAGAAGCTGCTCACTTGTGGAAACCGTCGATATTGGAACACTATGGCATATATCTGTCATATAAACTAAGCGACCGGGATCTAGAATGTGTTCGTTTAAGCAATCTCTTTCCGTTTCGGAAAATATTTGTTAACATGAAAAGTATAAAGCTCAATGTTGGATATTAAATCGCAATACAATATTTTTTTTGGAAAAATCTTCTTGTTTATGGCTTACGCGGTTATAGCCAAGTATGCCTTTGATTCCTTGGAGATTCCAAGCGAAGTCAGGTCTTTCTCTTTCTCTGTTTCCTCCCGCGGGTACAGCGTCGAATACTTTCAGTGCTGGAATGTTTTCATCCATTTGGGCAACAACGTATTTGAAAAAATACTGCAATCCAAAAAAGCTCTGTTTTGTAGAAATCCTGTATTCGTTGGCTTGTTAAAAAATGAGACACAAAAGCGGCAGACCACAGGCGGCCGCACTTAGGTCATCAACAGGCCCATTGTATCCCCAGTTAGTAACCAAATTAAATCTTATTCAGCAATTCAATAGATTTGGTAAAAAGTATTGGAAGACGAGGAATTAAATATCCCGTCTCACCATATGCAGGAATCCTTCCTTTGGCATTTGCTTCAGTGTATTGTAGCACAATCTACGCTCTACTTAATGCTTAGCATAATTCTGCTGAGTGTTTTATTAATCTAATGCAGTTATCTGGGTTACTGGGTCAAAAATCCAGTTTCACCACAATATGCATTACAATAGGACATCACCAGACAAGCGAATTATAAAAAGTGCGGCCAGTAGAACTAATTGAGCCGTAAGGATTCTCATTCAACAGTTAGTCGGCAGCAAAAAGACTATGCGCCGCCTCAATTGCCTTCATAAATAAATTGCTAACCATAAGCAAACATTTTTTTATTTTCAGAAAGTATAAAAAATCTGATAATCAGCATTCCAATAACAACAACTTATGGTAGGCGCATACCTAGAACTTTTGTAAAGGGAGTAAAGGTACGGCGAAAAGTCAAAGTAAAGCCCAACTAAAAATTAACATAAAATTTAGAATTGCTAATTAGAAAAGCTGAGTTGAGTGGCATTTAACCCAGATAAAAAGCGAAAGGCCATACGGCAGCGCATCAAATCACACTCAGCGCAAGGCGCTTAAGTATGGGAAATGTACATATGTACGTATGTGTATGTGCCGTTCGGTGTGGCGGGCGTTGAGGCATATGGCTGAAGAGCCGCTTGCTGAGGGCTCGTTGCGCATGCGCGCTACTTAATTAAAATGCGAGCGCCACGAAGGGATGCCGCTTTTGTATATTTTTTTGTGATTGCATACGCTTTCACATGTGAGGATGTGTATGTGTGCATTTTGGTGGCATGAAATGACATCTTTGTTGTACCAAATTATGTGGTCTGTTGTAGTGCGTAGACCTTTGGAATATTGAATTGGTATTTTTGTATTAATTTTCTTCAAATATCTCTGCATTTGGAGGTGCTTATAAAATGTGCGCATTCTCGTACATAGCCAATGTACATGCATACATATACATTCTTGTTTTTTGTGTATTCAAGCAGAGTTGTGCTACCATCTTCTTCGTGGTTTGGCGGCAGCAACGCGTCCTGCTGAATTATTCAAATGCAGCGGTTGCGCGATTTGTTGCTTCTGAATGGAGTGATGGCATTACTCCAGTCTCTGTGGCAACTGTCTATGCCACTGGTTGCGGCCATGTATGTACAACAGAGAGTGCTACACTCGCGCTGGCCACGCGATTATGCATTTCAACCAACAGTGATTAGTATGCGCATAATTTCTGTGGCTTCTATATAGAATTTATTTAAATTTGTTGCCTTTTGAGACATTACTTCATTTTCAGCAGCGCTAGGCTTTTAGTTTTCTTTTTTGCTTTTTTATTTTTTTTGTATGTGATTATTGCTCTTGTTTATTATTCAATAAGCGTTGTTGAGTATTGTGAGTATGCGCGAGACGGATTGCCATTCCTAGTGGCTATCGCGCTGTTGATATCATGGGCAGGAAGGGTGAGGTCAGTTGACCTTGGTACCAGCTAAGTGACAGCAGACTGCTTATTAAGTTGTGTCAGCGCGTCAATGATGTAGTAATTTCACAGAAAGTGAAAATCATAAATTTTAATTTCATTCAAATATTCAGCTCTGTTGCCCTACATTGGCGTGTTGCCGCCAACATATTAATTTATTGGTGCTAATTATCATAACACTTATGATATAATGATTAATCGCAATTAAGTCTGCAATATAGGAGGATGGAGTCATGTGTAGAAGTTCACGCAAGTGAGGAAAGTTCTCTGATCGCCATTCACTTGGGAGTGGCCAGAAACGATTCTTTTACATATGACTCAAGCAGCTCACGACTTCCGGTCTTTGACCAAGTATCCTCTGGGTAGCCTAAGAACATCCGTTTGAAGGCGAGCTAAAGTGAGAAGGCGAAACACCCCTGCATAGGGTTGTGCGCTGGGGTTTTGGGACCCGCCACGTAAAAAAACACCCCCAATGAAAGACAACAACAAGCCTCGGATGAGTGACCCCCCTTTTGATGACGACCATGGCAAACGAAATAAGGACTATGATTTGAGGGCATGCACCTGGAATGTCCGGTCCCTTAATTGGGAAGGTGCCGCTGCCCAGCTGGTAGATGTCCTCGTAAAGATAAAGGCTGACATCACCGCCGTCCAAGAAATGCGATGGACGGGACAAGGACAGAGACGAGTAGGTCCTTGTGACATTTACTACAGTGGCCATATAAAGGAGCGCAAGTTTGGTGTTGGATTCGTGGTGGGAGAGAGACTCCGTCGCCGAGTACTATCATTCACTCCGGAGAATGAACGTCTAGCCACAATCCGCATCAAAGCGAGGTTCTTCAACATATCGCTGATTTGCGCCCACGCCCCGACGGAAGAGAAGGACGATGTGACCAAAGATGCCTTTTATGAGTGCTTGGAGCGCACTTATGAGAGATGCCCCCGCCACGATGTCAAAATCGTGCTTGGCGACTTCAATGCCAGGGTGGGCAAAGAAGGTATCTTTGGCACTACGGTCGGTAAATTCAGCCTCCACGCGGAAACATCCCCAAATGGGCTGAGGCTGATCGACTTCGCCGGGGCCCGAAATATGGTTATCTGTAGCACTAGATTCCAGCATAAGAAGATACATCAAGCTACCTGGCTGTCTCCAGATCGAAAAACCACCAACCAGATCGATCATGTTGTGATAGACGGAAGACACGTCTCCAGTGTTTTAGATGTGCGTGCGCTCCGAGGTCCTAACATCGACTCGGACCACTATATTGTTGCAGCCAAAATACGCACCCGCCTCTGTGCAGCAAAAAACGCACGCCAACAAACACAAGGATGGTTCGACGTCGAGAAGCTGCAATCACAACAGACAGCCGAACGTTTTTCTACTCGGCTTGCACTCCTGCTCTCTGAGAGCACTCGTCAACAACTCGGTATAAGGGAACTGTGGGACGGCATTTAAAACTCCTTACGTACAGCTGCAACCGAAACAATTGGTTTTCGGAAAGTGCAGAAGAACAGCTGGTACGACGAGGAGTGCCGTGTCGCAGCGGAGAGAAAACAGGCTGCCTACCTCGCAACGTTACGATCGACCACAACACGTGCGGGATGGGATAGATACCGAGAGTTGAAGAGGGAAGCGAGACGCATTTGTAGACAGAAAAAGAAAGAGGCCGAAATGCGTGAGTACGAAGAGCTTGATAAGCTGGCCGACAGGGGTAATGCTCGAAAATTCTACGAAAAGATGCGGCGGCTTACAGAAGGTTTCAAGCCCGGGAGCATACTCTTGTAAAACCCCCCAAAGGTGATCTAGTTACCGATGCCCAGAGCATACTTAAATTATGGAGGGAACACTTCTCCAGCCTGCTGAATGGCAGTGAACGCACAACACCAGGAGAAAGCGAACCCGATACCCCAATCGATGACGATGGAGCAGACGTTTCATTGCCCGACCATGAAGAAGTTCGAATAGCAATTGCCCGCCTGAAAAACAACAAAGCGGCAGGGGCCGATGGATTGCCGGCCGAGCTATTCAAACACGGCGGCGAAGAGCTGATAAGGTGCATGCATCAGCTTCTTTGCAAAATATGGTCGGACGAAAGTATGCCCAACGATTGGAATTTAAGTGTGCTATGCCCAATCCACAAAAAGGAGACCCCACAATCTGCGCCAACTACCGTGGGATTAGCCTCCTCAATATCGCATATAAGGTTCTGTCGAGCGTATTGTGTGAAAGATTAAAGCCCACCGTCAACAAACTGATTGGACCTTATCAGTGTGGCTTTAGACCTGGTAAATCAACAACCGACCAGATATTCACGATGCGGCAAATCTTGGAAAAGACCCCTGAAAGGAGAATCGACACACACCACCTCTTCGTCGATTTCAAAGCTGCTTTCGACAGCACGAAAAGGAGCTGCCTTTATGCCGCGATGTCTGAATTTGGTATCCCCGCAAAACTAATACGGCTGTGTAAACTGACGTTGAGCAACACAAAAAGCTCCGTCAGAATCGGGAAGGACCTCTCCGAGCCGTTCGATACCAAACGAGGTTTCAGACAAGGCGATTCCCTATCGTGCGACTTTTTCAACCTGCTTCTGGAGAAAATAGTTCGAGCTGCAGAACTTAACAGAGAGGGTACTATCTTTTATAAGAGTGTACAACTGCTGGCGTATGCCGATGATATTGATATCATCGGCCTCAACACCCGCGCCGTTAGTTCTGCTTTCTCCAGACTGGACAAGGAAGCAAAAGAAATGGGTCTGGCAGTGAACGAGGGCAAGACGAAATATCTCCTGTCATCAAACAAACAGTCGTCGCACTCGCGACTTGGCACTCACGTCACTGTTGACAGTCATAACTTTGAAGTTGTAGATAATTTCGTCTATCTTGGAACCAGCGTAAACACCACCAACAATGTCAGCCTAGAAATCCAACGCAGGATAACTCTTGCCAACAGGTGCTACTTCGGACTAAGTAGGCAATTGAGAAGCAAAGTCCTCTCTCGACAAACAAAAACCAAACTCTATAAGTCTCTCATAATTCCCGTCCTCCTATATGGTGCAGAGGCTTGGACGATGACAACAACCGATGAGTTGACGTTGCGAGTTTTCGAGAGAAAGGTTCTGCGAAAGATTTATGGTCCTTTGCGCGTTGGCCACGGCGAATATCGCATTCGATGGAACGATGAGCTGTACGAGATATACGACGACATTGACATAGTTCAGCGAATTAAAAGACAGCGGCTACGCTGGCTAGGTCATGTTGTCCGGATGGATGAAAACACTCCAGCTCTGAAAGTATTCGACGCAGTACCCGCCGCGGGGAAACAGAGGAAGAGGAAGACCTCCACTCCGTTGGAAGGACCAAGTAGAGAAGGACCTGGCCTCGCTTGGAATATCCAATTGGCGCCACGTAGCGAAGAGAAGAAACGACTGGCGCGCTGTTGTTGACTCGGCTATAATCGCGTAAGCGGTGTCTACGGCAGTAAAGAAGAAGAAGTCTGCAATATTGTTGCTCGTCTTGATGCGATTCGGACTGATAAAGTTGAAAAAAATTCCGTGTCCTGCAGAGTGGCAATGCGCAGCTGTTGCTAATGCAATAAATGTCCTAAAAAGAAATAAAATTTTGATTTCTGTCATTATTGCGTGATCCAAAAGGAGGTATGTACTTTTTCAATAGCATTGTTTTGACGGATCACGCGTGAATTTCGTAATCTTTCATGTTTTGTTTGTTCAGTATTGTTTGGTATTTCATCTTGGAAAGACTTACGCCTGACCAATGTTTAGACATTATTCAACTTTATTATGAAAAGTTACATTCTGTAAGGAAGGTGTTTCGCGCACTTCGCTCAACTTATGGTCAAGATAATCGGTCTACTGAGCGTACTATTCGCAACACCA
>JAPZAG010003357.1:0-11116 GCA_027475135.1 Bactrocera correcta | reverse complement strand
TATATTTATATATATATATTATATTATATTATATGTATATACATGCATAATATATATGTATTTATACATATATATGTTATGCAAATGCATATGTATATAGATATATATATGACCAAAATATATTTACATTATAGAAAATGTGTACACATGCATATAGAAACATATGTAGTCATGTATTAATTACAATCCATTATATGTCCTAGCTAGCTACGATTTCGACGTAGTAGTAGTCGCTGCTAGCTCAGAAGCTAAGGACCGGTGAATTGTGTTTCCGTCGTAGTAGAATTCACCCTTGGGATCAAGGATTTCTTCGTTGATGAATCCCATGAGTTGTTCTTGAACCGCCGCGATAAATTCCTTGTGTGTGGTCAGGTTATCCCTCATGCGAATAAACTATATGAATGTATGAAATTGATTAGTAATTAAACAAGAAATCGCTACGTAATGAAATTTTGAATTTATTTGTACGTACATCGAGCTCTCTTGTGGTGATGATTTGGTTTGCAAGGCAGTGGCAATACTCGCACACGTAATAGCCGCACAAGTTAGTTCCCTGCTTTTGCTTTGCGCACTACAAATAAATGACAAACAACGAGAGATCTAATTAATATACACTTGTATGTATTTGAATCGGAGAAATATAAATGTAGAGCATGTGTACTCACAGGAAATTTGAACTTCCGCCTAAGTCTTTCTCTCCATTTGCCGCGGACCAAATGACGGAACCGATACCAAGCCCTACATGGAGTTTAAAGCTATGATTCGTAGTAGCAATTAACATAACAAGATTTTCTTAATTAACAAAGGAACTTATGACGGTACCTGTCTATAAGTTCGAAAACCTTGTCAAACGTAGACTCTTTTTTATCCATTGAGTCATATACGTTGACGGTGCAGGCCATCCAGGTCGAAGAGTAAAAGCACCCAGTGGAATCTGCAATGTGCGTGGGATGCATTACATATGAAACACTTAGCAAGTTCGTACGGGAATGAAATTTGGTATGTAGGAAGACAGTAAAATTAAACTAACTCTGTGTTGTATGGCAACAGTATGAACGTCTTGTAATGCTGCGCCTTCAGGAGATGGACGAGATTGTCCTCTGTTTCTTGTGGATATTGGTCGAGCATTGCGACGTTTACTTTCCGAGGGTCGATGAATCCAGTATCGAAAACCCTCCGCCGTCGGGCCCTTTGAATCTCCATTCTACAACGATAAAAGGGAGTATATTATTTTCTATAGTCTACTTATATACAAGGACCTAATTAATTAAAGGAGACGTATAGTAAGAAATCTAACTGAACGATATACTTACAAAATCCAGCAACTCATAATAGAGACGTCGAGGGCGTCCAGCTGGTATAGTTCGTAGATTCCCCTGAAATTGATCCAGAGAATGTCATCTCCTTGCAAGAAGTCCGTGTCCCTGATCCTCGCTCCGATCATCTCTCTACCGGTGGCGCTCATCTCCATGTACAGCTGATGGAACTTGTACATTTGTGTGGGTAGGGACTGCAGCAGCTCAGGCTTGACAAGCGGTTTACCGAGTTCGTACATGTATTTCACTTCCGCCTTTTCGATTGGTGCGACTCCTAGCAATTGATCCGTAGTTAGACCGGTGTCAGTAATAAATTGTTCTATCGTCATTTCTTTACCGGTCACCAACGGCTCGATCTCCTGGTTTGGTTGCTCTCCAAGCTGAGGGACTGGTTTGGACTTTCCAGAAGATGCTTTCTTCAGCGTTCGCTCATAGTCCGATAGCTTGATGGCCTCCTTGACAGATGCAGACATACCCCTGAAGAAGTTCCTGACACTGGGGTCTATAGGAATCTTCTTTTCTGGACTTCGAGGCTTGAATTGTCTCTTGACTTCTGATGCAACGTAAGCGTCAAGCTCCTCTTGCGTGCAATCGTACCCCGGGTCCTTGTTCTTGGCGGCGTCAACTTTCGCCTTCTTCGTTGCCCTTGTGTGGGCAGGCGGTGGAGCTGGGGGGGCCCTTGACTTTGAAGGTGCCGGAAGAGGAGCTTGCGGAGGAGTAGGTGTAGGAGCACGAGGAGGAGTCGGTGCAGGATCCTGAGGAGGAGTCGATGCTGGAGCCTGAGGTGGAGACGGTGCTGGCGGAGCATGAGGAGGAGACGGTGCAGGATCCTGAGGAGGAGATGGCGGAGCCGGAGGAGATGGTGCACGAGACGCCGCTTGTCGCCCAGGGAGGATGATGTACCGCCTGCGCCATAGAATAATGGCATGGCTTGTGTCTCGTAGATGCGTCTCACCGTCTCCTCCAGGGTAATCCAGCTCGAGGTCCTCGTACGCGCCTTCGACCAACTCAACTTCGACCTTCGAGTATCCTGCTGGAATCGGCCTGCAGTGGTAAGTACCTGAAGGGTCCGTTGGGATGGCCATGCCCGACGCCACCTTCATGTTGTGAGAGATTATTTATTAGTAATCAACATATATAAGCAGCAACTAGCGGAATGGCTAAATCTTACCTTTATTGATAAGTTCTTGAAAGGAATATGCAGCTCACATGGTGTCCGCTGAGTGATGTCATCAACGGGACAGGTCGATTCGTCCTGTGTTTGCATGGCGTCCATGCTCTGTGATCCTACCTGCCCCGTTGAGGCGCAGCTGCTACGGTTTCCTGACGGGCTCACCATTGCAGGAGGAATGGTCGGCTGGGGATCATGGGACCGATGTGCGGCCATGCGTTCATCAACCTTCCTTGCCACCTCCTCTTGCATGTTGAGTTCGTAGCTCGATACCCGGAACTCTAGGTCTGCAATCTTCGCCTCGGTATCTCTCTTGCTCCTCATCCGACTCCTGTACGTGTGGATGTCCTCCTTGAAACCAATCTTCCAAGGAATCACCCCTTTCCCTCGTGTTCGTCCTGGATGCTCTGGAGTCTGCAGGGCGAGTGTCAGCTCGTCCCTATCTCTGTCTGGTCGGAACGTGCCCTGAGAGGAGGCTTCCACTGCATCTGTTAGTCGTCGCGCAGCCTCTCGTATCTGATCGCCGAAGACCAGTGAGCCATCAGCTGGGTTGAGCGTTCCACCGTGAGCATAGTACCAGAACTTCGATCGTTCCGGCCAATTGGCTGTTGCCGGTTCGATACCCCTCTCAATCAAGCTAGCCTCCATCTCCTCCCACTTCGGCATCGCGACGCTATAGCCTCCTGACCCCAAGTGGTGATGGTACTTCTTCTTGGCGGCATTTTCTTTGTTTCTTTCCATCATCGCCTGCCCTTGTTCACCTGTCTTATATGCAACGAACTCGTCCCAGTGATCCCTTAGCTTTGGGAATGTGTCGAAGTTCGGTGTCTGCCCCTTCAGTATATACTTCTGGTACAGATCTCCCTTGAAGCTCTGAAACTGTTCTGCCATTTTCTTCAGAGTCCACCTTTTCACTTTGTCCTCTGTACCCGCAGGAAGGGTGAATGTCTCGAGCATTGTGGTCCACAGCATCTCTTTCTCCGAATCTGGGACAAAGCTCTCATGATCTCCGCGTGCCCTTGTTCTTCGCCAGTACACCGTACTGACAGGCACGTTATCCCGCACAACCCAACCGCTGTGACGTACATAGTTCTTGGCGGCTTCGGCCGGGGCACTAGGACGTCCATCTTCTTCCACTTCCGTTATGATGTGCCGACCCTCAAGCTTCTTCGCTGCACCTCGTTGCCCGCGTGCCCTCTTCTGTCCAACGGAGGGTTGACTACCACTAGCCTCCTCCTCCTGGTTCCCCTCCACATCCCTTTCCACGTGCCCCTGCTGGTTCCCCTCCGCATCCCTCTCCACGTTCCCTTCCTCGTTCAAGTACTGGTTTGGATCCTCGTTCCCCTCTTCTTCATTCCAGTACTGGCTGCTTCCCTCCGCGATTGTATCGTACAATATCTGTTCCTCATCGCGGTCAGCCATCTGTTGATACAAGAAACATCTGCTAAGTCACGAGACATTTATGTTTTAACAATCTAAGTCATGTATGCTAAGTGTAAATGTCGTACATTAGAACCCTACACAACCTTACGTGCTAAGTCTAATTACAAATCGTGATATAAGCTAAGTCTAGGTGACGTATATTATACAACCCTAGCTAGTAAATAATTATATACTAAGTCTAATTACAAATAAAGTAATCTTATATTAAAACTCAAATAATATTACATGCTAAGACTAAAATAGTCATGTATATGCTAAGTGTTTCGTGCGTATATGCTAAGTCTAATTAAGACTACAATAGTCAATTGCTACTTGTCGCACCAATTCCGTAGTCAATAATTACATACTAAGTCTAATTACAAATAAAGTAATCTTATATTAAAACTCAAATAATATTACATGCTAAGACTAAAATAGTCATGTATATGCTAAGTGTTTCGTGCGTATATGCTAAGTCTAATTAAGACTACAATAGTCAATTGCTACTTGTCGCACCAATTCCGTAGTCAATAATTACATACTAAGTCTAATTACAAATAAAGTAATCTTATATTAAAACTCAAATAATATTACATGCTAAGACTAAAATAGTCATATATGCTAAGTGTTTCGTCGTATATGCTAAGTCTAATTAAGACTACAATAGTCAATTGCTAGTATGTCGCACCAATTCCGTAGTCAATAATTTCATACTAAGTCTAATTCAAATAAAATAATCTTATATTAAAACTCAAATAATATTAGAACACTACACAATCTTATATGACTAAGTCTAATTACAGGTCTAATAATCTTAATTAATGCATTACAAATATAACAATCATTTATATTATTACGTCACTTGCCTGCCCAATTCCTTCTAGGGTAGCTCTTCCACTCAGGCTTGACGGACGACTCCGACAACACGTCTTTTCTGCAAGATACAAAAAGATGTATTAGGATAAATCGAAGTAACATATATATATATATATATATATATATATATATTTCAGTTATTTTTCTCGTTACGTCTCGTTCGTTCGCTCTCCGTTCCAGCTGTTCTTTCGTTCTCGTCTCTTCCGTTCGTTCGTTGTTCTCATTCACGTTCGTTCCCTCGTTCTCGCTTGTCTTCGATCGATCGTTCTCGTTCTCGCTCTCGTTCGTTCGATCGTTCTCGTTCTCGTTCACGTTCTCGCGGCAACGTACGTTGACGTGTTCGTTCTCGCTCTCGTTCGTTCGATCGTTCTCGTTCTCGTTCGTTAACGGCGGTGTGGCGGCATCGGGGCGGCGGTTGGCGCGGCGGCGTGGCGGCGGCGGCGGCGGCGTGGCGACGGCGGGGCGGCGTGGCGTTGCGGGGCCGTGGCGGCGGCGGCGTGGCGTGGCGGCGGCGGCGGCATTGCGCGCGCGGCGGCGAAGGCGGCGGCGGCGTGGCGCGGCGGCGGCGGCGTGCGGTTGGCATGCGGCGGCGGCGGGGCGGCGGCTGGCGCGCGTCGCGTGGCGCGTCGTCGTCGTGGCGCGGCGTCTCGTGGCGGGCGGCGCGACGGAGAGAGATCGAATCGGAGAGATCGAGATGCATGAAGGGAGATCTGGCGGCGGCGGCTCTCACCCCAGAGATGCGGCGGCAGCGGAGGAGGCGGAGGCGGCGGCGAGGACGACGAGCTCGAGACGACGGCGAGATACGGCGGCGTCGGCGCGGGGATTTGCCCTAGGCAGTGGCGGCGAAGGAAAGAGGCCGAGAGAGATCGATCGGCCGAAAACGTCTTAGTGTTGGTGAGAAGACGAGGGCGCACCGGGTTAATACCCCCGGATCTTTACTCCCGGTTGTTGAGAACAACCGGGACTAAAGTCTTTAGTCCCGGTTGTTGAGAACAACCGGGAGTAAAGAAAAGATCTTTACTCCCGGTTGTTGAGAACAACCGGGACTAAAGATGATCTTTAGTCCCGGTTGTTCTCACAACCGGGAGTAAATATCTTTTCCCGCTATTTCGAAATTCTTTTTAAACCCGGTTAGGGTTAAGAACCGGGACTAAAGATTATAGCACTGCATATGATTTTCGCTTACATATGTGTTTATAAAATAGAAGTTAATGCATTAACATTATTTAAAGTACAAAGATTAATGACAATTACTTCGAAAAATTATTTTTGTCTGTAATAAATTAAGTGGATAAATCGTAATAAGCAAATATATGACTTATAATTAATAAAAATTCCAATATATATATATACTTAGCATATATATGAATGATATTATTATATTGGTAAAAACTCTAATTAAGATATGTATGTACATACTGCATGATTTAAAATTAATAAAAATTGTAATCATCATATATACTTAGCGTAGGAATTATATTAAATTAAATGTTAAAAACTCTAATTAACATATGTAAATGCCACATGCATGATTTAAACCTTTTAAAAATTCGAATAGTCATATATAAGTAGCATATGAAAGATAGTAAATTAAATTGTGAAAAACTCTAATTAACATATAGTAAAGCAATGATAAATTTAATACTTTTAAAAATTCTCCAGTCAATTATAATTAGCATATGAATGATAGTAAATTAAATGTTAAAAACTCTAATTAACATATGAAATTGCCACTTGCGTGATTTAAAACTTTTAAAAATCCTCTAGTCAATTATAATTAGCATATGAATGCTAGTAAATTAAATGTTAAAAACTCTAATTAACATACATATGAAATTGCCACCTGTGTGATTTAAAACTTTTAAAAATTGTAAGTATCACATATAACTAGCATATACATGATTTAAACTTGTTGAAACCTCTAATAATCGTGCGTAATTAACATATGCCATACATCAATTGATTTATATGGATAATCAATACATCCAAAATAGTTTACATCGTGTACACAATAATTACGGCATTACATCGGCGGTGACGGTTGACCGCACGTACTTTCTCCTCACTATTGTTCCCTCCTTGTGATCGCTGCGTGAGTAAGGGGTGTCTTCATTTGATAGGAGGATGCTAGGGTCAATCGTCACCGTGAAAGGGGGTTGCCCATCCAACTGATCGTAATCCTCGTCAGTCTTGTCCTCAACTCCGACGATTTTTCTTTTGCCTGGGAGAACCACTTGACGCTTAGGCTCATCAGGCCCTCTGCCCTTCTTTCCTTTGCTAGACATGTCCTTCACGAAAAAGACTTGCGTTACATCATTGGCAAGGACAAAAGGTTCGTCCGAGTATCCAACCTTGTTAAGGTCAACAGTTGTCATCCCACTGTCATCAATCATTACGCCTCCACCAGTCAACCTAACCCATTGGCACCGGAACAGAGGAACCTTGAGAGGACCATAGTCAAGTTCCCATATGTCCTCGATGGCACCGTAATACGTGGCAGTTGTTCCATCGTGTCCCATGGCATCGACACGAACAGCGCTGTTTTGGTTCGTGCTCTTCATGTCTTGGGCTCTCGTGTAGAATGTGTACCCATTGATCTCATATCCCTGGAATGTCGCGATCGACCCAGACGGTCCCCTCGCCAGGAAGGCAAGTTGTTGGTTGATCGACTCGTTACCCATGAGATGTTGTCGTAGCCACGCGGGGAAAGTATCAATGTGATGCCGTGTAATCCATGCATCGGACTTACCGATGTTCCTGGCGCGAACTAGAGCCAAGTGCTCCTCGATGTAAGGAGCTACCAATGAAGAGTGTTGCAGAACAGTGAAATGGGCTTTACGGAATAAATTGTTGTCTACCGTCATTATTGCTTTCCTTCCGAGAGTTCCCTTTCCCCGTAGTCTCCCTTCATGGCGTGATTCAGGTACCCCGATTGGGCGAAGGTCTTCGATAAATTCTACGCAAAATTCGATGACCTCCTCTGTTCCATAACCCTTGGCGATGCTTGCCTCTGGACGAGCACGGTTACGAACATACTTCTTCAGAACGCCCATGTACCTCTCGAAAGGAAACATGTTGTGTAGGTACATAGGCCCGAGAATACGGATCTCTTTCACAAGGTGACAAAGCAGATGCGTCATTATATTGAAAAATGAAGGTGGAAATATCAACTCAAAACTGACGAGACATTGCACCACTTCATTCTGAAGGGCTTCTAATCTATCCGGATCGATGACCTTCTGCGAAATTGCGTTCATGAATGCACATAGCTTTGTTATTGTTGCCCGGACATTGTCTGGAAGGATACCCCTTATTACAACTGGTAGCAGTTGTGTCATCAACACGTGACAGTCATGAGACTTTAGGTTTGTGAACTTCTTCTCCTTCGTGCTTATTATTCGCTTGATATTCGTGGAGTATCCAGACGGTACCTTTATGCTCTCCAAGCATTCAAACATACTTTCCTTCTCTGCCTTGCTAAGAGTGTAGCTGGCTGGACTCAAGTAATGGCTTCCTTTCTCCTTTGGTTCCGGGTGAAGGTCGCCGCGTTGTTCCATATGCTTCAGATCATTACGTGCTTCCAGTGTATCTTTCGACTTTCCGTATACACCTAGGAAGCCAAGAAGGTTTACGCAAAGGTTCTTAGTGAGGTGCATCACGTCGATTGCGTGGCGTACGTCCAAGAATTCCCAATATGGTAACTCCCAAAATATAGAGTTCTTTTTCCACATCGCCGCGTGACCATCTTCGCTCTCTATATGCTGGCTTCCAGGCCCCTTTCCGAACACTACTTTAAGATCTTTAACCATAGCAAACACTGTTTTCCCGCTGCGATGTTTAGGCTTCGTACGGTGGTCGGCCTTATGTTCGAAGTGCTTGCCTTTCTTCCGTACCGGGTGGTTTGCTGCAAGGAATCGACGATGACCCATGTATACAACCTTCCTACAGTGCTTAAGATACGTACTTTCTGTTTCATCCATACAGTGAGTGCAAGCCTTGTACCCCTTGTTGGACTGTCCGGATAGGTTGCTAAGTGCAGGCCAATCGTTGATGGTTACGAACAGCAGCGCTCGTAGGTTAAACTCCTCCTGTTTGTCCTCGTCCCACACGGGGACACCTTCCTTCTTCCACAACTGTTTAAGATCTTCGACCAGTGGTCTTAGGTACACGTCGATGTCGTTACCAGGTTGCTTGGGGCCTTGAATAATAATCGGCATCATTATGTACTTCCTCTTCATGCATAGCCAGGGGGGAGGTTGTAGATACACATCGTAACGGGCCAAGTGCTATGGCCGCTGCTCATCTCTCCAAAAGGATTCATGCCATCCGTACTCAAACCAAACCGTATGTTTCGTGCGTCCTTTCCAAATTCTTTAAATTTTCTGTCGATGTTTCGCCACTGCGAACCATCGGCGGGGTGTCTCAGCATCCCGTCCTGTTGACGCTCTTCAGCGTGCCATCGCAACATTCTAGCATTCCCCTTGTTCCTGAACAAACGCCTTAGCCGTGGTATTATAGGGAAATACCACATCACCTTAGCAGGAATTCTCTTCTTTGTTAGCTGCCCGTCAACTTCTCCTGGATCGTCCCGTCTAATCTTGTATCGTAGTGCTTTGCAAACAGGGCATGCTTCTAGGTTCTCATACTCCTCACCGCGATATAGGATACAATCGTTCGGACATGCGTGAATCTTATGAACTTCCAGTCCTAACGGGCAGACTATCTTCTTAGCCTCGTACGTTGTCTCGGGCAATTTGTTTCCCCCCGGAAGAATGTTCTTGACGAGTTTCAATAAATCGCCAAATGCCTTGTCACTAACCCCATTTTTTGCCTTCCATTGCAACAACTCCAGAGTGGTATCCAACTTTTTGTGCCCCTGCTCGCAACCTGGGTACAACGAAGTTCTGTGGTCCTCCAACATCTTGTCCAATTTATGGGCCTCCTTTTCACTTTCGCAGTCCTCCCTGGCGTCCTGCAACATCTGACCAAGATCATCCGCAACGTCGTTACCATCAGCAGCTATTTCCTCCTCGCCCGTTTGATTTCCTTCAAATCCAACATACTGAGCAAAGTCCGGAATATTGTCGTCTTCCACTTCATCTTCTTCCATTTCAACACCTTGCTCTCCGTGGGATGTCCAACAATTATAGCTTGGCATGAACCCCGACTCAAACAAGTGGAAATGAATAGTCCTGGATGCAGAATACTCCTTCTGATTCTTACACTTATTGCATGGACAACAAATAAAACCCCTTTGCCTGTTAGCTTCGGCCACTCTCAAAAAATAGTGCACGCCGTCAATAAACTCTTTGGACCGCCGGTCAGCGTACATCCATTGCCGATCCATCTACATGAGTCAAAAAAACCGTACACAAATAATTATTCTTACAATAATGACAGTCATACAATAATTATAAGATATCTTTATTCATACAAAAATCATAAAATATTACACCAAATAATTCTTAAAAACTATTTGTAAAGTTTTAAACTAATTTTAATGTGTTTTACTTCTTTTAATTTTCATTTTAGTTTGTTTTCTATTATTTAAGATTAACTTTCACTAGAGTTTTCCTTCTCAACTATTTTATAAAACCTTGTTTAGCAAATGAACTAAATTTCTATATATTCTTTCTTCCCCACACACATTTTCTCTCTCATCAACTTACAACTAAATTTTGGAGACAAAAAAAGTGTGCAAAACATAGGTGCAAATGTAGTATGACAAAAAAAAACATTGGAGGATGAAGTTGCAAACCTTTTAGGCACCTCCGATTTGTATGTAATCACCAAAATAAATTCAATAGAAATTTTGGCATGACCTCCCCTCTTTTTTGAAGAAATTTTGAAGCTTGCTCGGGCAGCTGGAGGAGGAAGAAGACATATATATAGGGGTGGGACTTTAGTCCCGGTTGGTAGCACCAACCGGGGCTAAAGATCACCGGGATCTTTAGCCCCGGTTGGTATTTCCAACCGGGACTAAAGTTACGATCTTTAGTCCCGGTTGGTTTCCAACCGGGACTAAAGATCCCGGGGGGGCCTGACAGGCCCTGACAGCATTCGAACCGGGACTAAAGATGATCTTTAGTCCCGGTTGGTAACACAAACCGGGACTAAAGATCAAATATGCCCGTTACCCTTTTGAACCGGGACTAAAGATCATCTTTAGCCCCGGTTTTTATTGCATCCGGGACTATTGTGGAAATCGGCCGACCGACGAAAGATGGTTTCTCCACCAGTGAACAGTGAATGATAGAATTTGTCCGCCTTAAAATATCCATAGTGTAGATTTAAATAATCCACGTTGCCATTGAAACTCGTTTAAATAATT